>OZ023271.1:15781353-16029071 GCA_964006375.1 Tillus elongatus
ACATTTCTTTTAAACAAAGCATTGGAAATAAAATTCTCAATAATAAGTCATAATTGCATTAATAAAGCTGGCATATTTGTATGTTAAAATTAGTAATATACGGGATCCCAAGTAAGAATTTAAATTTGTAAAATTAAGTCAATAACCAAACAAAAAGCTTTTTGATAAAAATAATAATAATAATAAATATTTCAAATTTCAAATTATATATTGCTCATTATTTTATTTTCTGTAAATGTCACACATATCTGTCCATTGACCAATTAATCCTCTAGCAGTATATAAAAAGTTCAGCAAATATACTATATATGCACCAAGAGTAAGAATTTTCGACATTGGTGAACTCAACTATTAAACATTCCCTGTAGGTAAGAAGAGTATCAACAAAATAGCTGTGGCATAGTAAGTAGATCAAAAACCAGGTAGATATTTAATTTGATAAAATTATATATATTTTTTTCTTGATAAACTCATAATTTAATTCAGTATAATAAAATAAAACAAAAGGCGCCCAACAAAAACATAATAAAACAAATAACACAAATATGAACACCTATATTTAAATAAAAATACAGTTAAAATAATAAAACCAACAAAAACTTTAATAACACATTTATTTCAATATTACAATCATCAATTTCAAAAGTACAATAAAACACTAACACACACTATATACAAAAATATAATATATAAAATCACCCTCACATAATACCAAGCAGACACCCCCGAAAAACAATAATTGGCGCCCAACGTGGGGCTTCGAAAATTCTTACAAATTTCGATAATAACGTAAATAACAAAAATAAAAATGCCTAGAGGGAGAAAAGTAACTACTTCAAAAGACAGACAGGGCAGGGGTGACGACAGAGAACAAGAACCACAAGAAAGTATAGAAATGGATCAGGAGAGAAGAGATGAGCAAGAGATTAGTGAAAATGTAGAAGAACAGGCCGAAGAAATGGTAAACGTAAGAGAAGTAACAGTGGTAGGAGAACAGACACTTGACGGAGGCAAGGTAGAAGAAACAATTACGCCCAAACAAAAATCTGACATTGACTACGATAGAATGTTAACATTACTGCAAAGTATGAATGTAAGTATAAACCAGAAAATGGACAAAAGACATGAATGAGAAAATGGAAAACCAGGAGAGAATGATGCATGAAAATATAAATAGTCTGAAAGGAGAGATTAAGAAGGAAATGAATGAGGGAATCAAGAAGATGGATGAACGACTAAAAGAAATGGATGAGAAAATAACAGGAAAAATGGAGAAAGATATGCAAGACTTGAAAATAGACATAGAAAGAAAGGTGGATGACAAGATAACTGAGAATATGAAAGAAACAGGAAAGATGGTGCTAGAGAGAATGAAAGTGACAGAGGATGAGATAAGTAGTATAATACAGGTGGGAAATGAAAGATATCAGAGTACGATTGGCATGAATATGATAATGGAACAAAAGATTGAAAATTATCAAAGTGAAATAAATGGAAAGTTGACTGAGACGAAAGAGAACGTTGAAAGAGTAGAACAAGTAACAAGAGTAAGTGTGGATGAGATGAAAAGATTGAAAGATGAGACAGAGATGAGATTAAATTTAGAGACTGTGAGAATAAGAGAAGGAGTAGAAGAAAATATGAAACTGAAATTAGAAAGAATCGAACGTCAGATAAGGCAAGGTATGGGGAATGAAAGAGTTGTTTACCCAGTCACAAACGAGACAGGACTTAAATTTGATGGACACATAAATAAATTACACCCAAAAGTATTCGTCACGAGTCTGCTGAACAAGCTGAAAAATATTTACGATCTCCAAGATATAAAAGAAATTATAAAGCAAAGCTTGAAAGGAGATGCGCTGGTATGGTTCACCAGCAAAGAAGAAGGGATAGAGAACGCAGAAGACTTTGAAAGAAAATTTATGAGCCATTATTGGGGAGATACGCAGCAAGGTTTGGTAAGAGAAAAATTATACTTTGGAAGATACAATACGAACGATTCAAAGGAAATGTCGAGCTATGCTTTGCATATATATGACATGGCGCAACATTTAACTCCGAGAATGAGAGAGGAAGAACTAATAGTGTACATAGCAAGACATTTTAGCAAGGAAATATCAGGGACGATAGGAATCTATAACATAAGAACGCTTGACCAAATGATTGATTACCTACAAAGGATACAGCGAACCACCCGGAATGAAAATAAAGAAAAAAATGAAAATAGGAGGCGTAACTATGAGGAAAATCAACCAAATTACAGACAAGATACAAATGGGGGGAACAGGTATAATGGACGACAATATGGACCGTACAATGACTCACAAAATGAACAAGGGGGAAGATATACGGGGAACAGAGAAAGCTATAGACAAAATAACAATAATAATAATAGATACAACAATCAAGGGAACAATTATAACAAATATAACAATGGATACAGGGAAAATAACAGAGGTGACAATGGGTATCGTAAAGAAAACTATCCAGAGGAGAATAATAGAAATAACTACCCATATAACAGGGGTGGAAATTTCAATAATAATTCTAATCGTGAACGAATGGGGAATAATGAACAATATAATCCCAGACGCAGGGAGGAGCGTGACAATGGACAGCAAATGAGGCAAAACATGATTAGAGAGGAAAATTTCGAACTCAAAGGGAGAGAAGGAGCCACATCAAAAATGAGAGAACAAAATGACACGTATAATGCAATATATACGAGTAGCAAAGTTAACGAGACAAGGGCAAGAAGTCCAAGCAGGACTGTCGAGCATGCCATCGTCCATTCAAATTTTTAGACAACAACAAGCCCTATGACGACAATGACATACACGACGCAACCAACAATACAACATCCAAGGGAAATATTCAAAAACCATAAAGAGGCTGAAGAAAATGAGGAATCAATAGGGTTAATTTTTATAAAGGGAAAAATAAATAATAAGGAAATAGAAATAATATTAGATAGCTAATCGACCCAAAAAAAAAAAGCTGATAGGTGTATATTTAACATAAACGACGTAAAAATATATATATATATATATATATATATATATATATATATATATATATATATATATATATATATATATATATATATATATATATATATATATATATATATATAAACAAACTCAAAATATTTCAAAAAGACTAGGAAAGAAAGAGAAAATTAAAATAATGAGGCCGGAGGCAAACAGATGGGAAATTTCAAAGAGGCAGTGCCAATATTACAAAAAGACTAGGAAAGAAAGAGAAAATTAAAATAATGAGGCCAGAGGCAAACAGATGGGAAATTTCAAAGGGGCAGTGCCAATATTACAAAAAGACTAGGAAAGAAAGAGAAAATTAAAAGAATGAGGCCGGAGGCAAACAGATGGGAAATTTCAAAGGAGCAGTGCCAATATTAAAAAAAGACTTGGAGCGAAAGGATTTTGAACTAAATTGAATGATTTTGTAAGAAAGAAGCAATTTAATTTTGAAAATCAAGAGGCCAGAAGGCAAAAGAAAGAAATAAGATCAAAAGAAATGGGCTGTAAGCAAGAGAGAAAAGTAACGTATTGGAAAAACTCGAGGCAAAATAAGAAAAGTGAAATAAGAAAATGACAATGACAGTGAACGCAGGGGATCATATGAAGCAAAAAAATATATATATATATAAGAAAATGGACAAGAAGATAAAATTTTGAAGAATTCTAAAGATATATGGTAGTGAATGAGGAAAAGAATTATAGTTGGAGTAGCGAAACCAGTATAAAGAAGAAAATAGGCCTAATGAGAGGTTCTGATGAAAATGAATAATGAATATTTATATATGTATATGAAAATGAAATGAAGTATATTAGGGGAATGGATGATTGATTAAAGAAGATGGAAACCATATAAGAATTATATTAATAAATACCAGAAGAATAAGATAATTGAAAAGCTGCTAATCCGAGAAAGTAAAGTTGAATAAAATAAAACGTCATTGTAGTTTAATGAAAATAAATTTATGAACAAGCCAAGAGAAACCAGATATAAAGAAAATAGAAGACCGTAAATAAAAGAGAAGAAAGTCGTAGATATACAGAAGTAAAAATATATAAATATATATATATATATATATATATATATATATATATATATATATATATATATATATATATATATATATATATATATATATATATATATATATACAAGTTTGGGGAAGATTGATGGTTGGCAAATACTAAAAGAAATAGAAAGAGTTTAAAATTAAAATGAACAACTTCAGAAGGGGGTAATTTAAATTTGAAACAATAACGCCAGAGGCAAAAACATGATGAACAATATTAAAGCAGTGCTAAATGAAATCGAAAGCAGTGTGGAACTTAAAATAACTAAACAGAAAGAACTTAGATGAATGGTAAAAGTAATGTTGGTTGCATATACACATACACGATGGACTAACGAACAAGAGATAAAGACGTATACACACACACACATGAATCATTTATACAGGGGGGTAAATTTGAGGTTATAAGTGTTCAGTCAATCCAACAACGTATTATTAAACGTTAGTTTGCAAATTGCTATATACAAATAGAGCATGCATTTAAATATTGACGTAAAGGTAAATTTGACATTTGATTTCAGCGATTAATCGAAATTTGCTTTAGATATCTATATAAAGCATGTAACTTAAAAATTAAGTCTAATGTTGTTTCTGCAAACGTGATTTTCAAAAAGGCATATAGTTAAAAAAGGAATAATTGTTGATATCCATTTCGAAAGGATAACGAAGCACTTCTCACGACACTGGGATTTATTTTTTTTGAAGCACTAAAAACACAAACACACACTATACAGGAAGTTGGTAGAAACATAGATTCAGGGCAGGGTAGCGTAGTTATTTTCAATAAGCAGATGTCTTGAATAACAACAATTTTCTAGAACAAATATTTTTCAATGGAAATTTTTTTTTTGAACGGCAAGCATATTTCATTTTGAATGGCAAGTATCTTGAAGCAGCTGATAAACCTGACGACAGGGTTGATCAATTTTGTACAATAAATATCAGATACATCTTAACCTTGAATGACTGGAACAATCTGAAAATAAACACTTCATGTAAAGTAGGTATTGAATAAAGAATTTCAATTCTCGAACAGATTTAAAATTATTTATTGGGGAAATTTATTGCATGCACAGACATGGCTATATATTAAAAAAGCCTTTTATCCTACTGAACCTACAAATTAAAAACAGTTAAATATAAATATATTCGTCAATGAATAGATTTTGACATAGTTTAAATTTGGTAAATTTGCAGATTAGCTCCCGAACGCTTTTGTGAAAAATTTTTTGACATGCATCCTTAAAACCCCCCTTAGAGCACGGTGCAACAAGAAAAATTTCTTGTTCTGCCCCCCAAGGGGAGTTACGGGGCAAGGAGCGACTCAACAAGAAAAATTTCTTGTTCTGCCCCCCAAGGGGAGTTACGGGGCAAGGAGCGACTAGGGGTGCTGGGTGGGGAAGATGTTAAAAAGGAAATACAAGCCTGAAAATACGAAAAAGAGGCTAGTGCCCCGATAAAAAGTCGCCCTTTTCAACAATTCTAACCCCCCTCACCCTCCACCTCCGCCGCCCCTTTGGCCAATCCCCCACAAAAAATCAGCAGGCCAAGGTCGCGGATTGTCACCTGGGACTGTGCTAAGGGAAACGAGCTGGTTACACATGCAAGTGGGGGGGGGGAAATTTACCGGGGACGGCACATATCGCCGCCCCAACACCGCCCCCATGCCGAAGGTGACGTAACGCTACCGGACAGTATGTCCAAGGATATGAGCAGAGAGCTGACGCGTGCAGCGGAGGAAGGAAAATTCCGGGGGCGGCGGCCACCGCCCCAAAAACGGTGTGCAGGGGAGACGTATGAGAGGCCAGTATTCCCCCCGAGGCGAGGAACGGGCAAGGTAGGCAGCAGAAAACAGTGAAGCGAATAGGAAAAGTTAAAAAAAAAAACTTACCTCAGCCAGGTGAGAAGCGTTGGGCGGACGTGATGGTGGAACAATTGGCGAACTACCGGAGCGGGTGCTCCAGCCCCGGGTACAGCGATGCCACAGCCTGCCAGAAGTGGTGGAGGCGCATCGTGGTGTTGGGGTACATCCTCCGGAACATACCATCCGCGAGGTAACCATCAAAATGGGCCGCCCTGAGGCCGGCCCTGGGTACGTGACGCCTTGCCTCCAGCCACAAGCGTTCGATGTTCTGTGTGTGCGCACCAGTTTCAGGATCAACGAAATGGAGGCTGTGATTCACAGTAAAATGCCTGAATCCCGCCGCCTCCAAGTCGCTGTAACCCTTCCAGCAGTCAGTCATTATGATGCTGCCAGGCGACACATGATCCCGTATAACCCTCATTAAAGTGCGCGCACTTCGGTCGGCAACCGGAACCATGAATGCCTGGCCACACACACCACGCGAACCACGTACAACACCGCCGACGACCCATTGACCTCTTAGGCGCCGCCCACGGTTGTACTTGCGTTTGGAGAACTTAGCCTCGTCGATCTCAACAACGATATCAGGGCCCCCAATCGGAGAGATAATACCGGTGAAGTGATCAGCTAGCACCTCCCGGATGAAGTTGAACCAGTCAACAACCGTGTGCGCCGCTAAATCGGTCTCGTCCATAGCAAATTTCACCCGCGGTGGGTTCCGAGACAGGTATATCATAACAAGGTGACATACCTGTTGCACATCAATGCGGGCACCGGAGAAGAAGGTGTCGGTCAGCGCGGAGACCCGGAACCTACAGGTACCACGATGCCTTGCGGTATATCGCCTATCGCAATTGAACACCGGCAATCCGCGGCGATATGTAACGGTCACCTTTCGCGAGCACTTTGGGCAGCAGGTGTGGCAAAGAAGCACCCCGTGAGCCCTAAGATATTCTGTTAGGGCAACGTTGTCCAGCAGCAGCGCGCTAAATTTTAAGTTTTTCATATAACAAAAGTCACATACGTTGTAACCGCACTGTGAAACGGTGGGCAATACTGAAACAGTTTGTGCAGCCATAATTATTTAGGAGCAGAATATTAGAAACAAAGGAAAGCAGTTAAAAAATAAAAGACGCACCGAACGCAACGTATAAGACGCAACTGAAGAAGTAGCAAGTAGCAAGCGACAGAAAGGATGTAACAAAGAAGCGTAGGAATCTGCACCCCCGACCAATGGGGAAGCAAAACAACCGCGTCGAAACATCGAGAATAACAAAAAGTAGAACCTGCGACCAATGAGAACGCAGAAAAAGCGCGTCCATCGAGAACAAAGAACAAATAATGTAAATTCGATCCTCGCCTAGCAATTGAAAAAAGTTGCGTGCAAATAGTTAAAGAAGTCGTAAATGGCGGTAAAACATGCTCCACATCCGCAGCGCGAAGGTCGCGGATGTGAGTATTATGGTATTTGCGTAGTTTTCGTGATGAACGTTTTCGTGGTTCACGTTCGCACGTCGCGGTGTTCCCCGTTCGGTGTCGGTTTTCTGTCCCGCGACAAAGGAATCGCGGACGCGAACACGAACATCGCGAATGTGGAGCCCGCTTTATGAGATATTGTCGCAAGCGGGAGATCGCAAAGTGTTGGAACGAAGTGTGTGACATTTTCAGCTGTTGTCTTAATCGCATAGAAAGGTTATTATTCGCGTCCGCGATTCCTTTGTCGCGAGACAGAAAACCGACACCGAACGGGGTACACCGGAACGCGCGAACCTGAAGCACGAAAACTACGTGAAAACCTCCACACTCACATTCGCGGCGAGAATCACATTCGCGGCGCGAACTACATTCGCGGCGCGAACTACTTTCGCGGCGCGAGCTACATTCGCGGCGCGAATTCACGTTCGCGGCGCGAATTCACGTTCGCGTTCGCGCTCTGCGATCCCTTTGTCGTGGGACAGAAAACTTACGCGGGATCCACATTCGCGACGTTCGCGTTCGCGTCCGCGATTCCTTTGAAATGCTGCAAACTCCAAAGTAACGCGAGGTAAGGAAAATTCCCGGGGGCGGCGAAAACCTCCGGCCCCCAACAACACCCCCCCTCCCAAGTTTGATGATCGCCACTGGTGAATATGTCGAACGAAACGACCAGGGTCATAGTGACCGTGAACTGCGACAGCGCTAGTGTGCGGAACATTGCGACTGACAGAGACAGCCACACCGTGTAGTGCTGTGCAGCGAAGTAGAACAGAGCCGCACTAAGGCAGTAAGGTAAAATTGTTGACTTTCGAGAAGAAGTTTGAATGCAAATAACTAGGCAAAGGAAGAAGAACAAAAGGTAAGAATAGTGTTACTGTGTATGTATGATACCAAAGTTTATGTATCAGCAGTCGATTTGTCAATAATTGTTCGGGAGCTAATCTGCAAATTCACCTTAAATTTATTAGCTAAGGCATAAAAAACATTTTGTATCAGAAAACATTGAACAATTAAACTCACAATGAATGAACTGCTTAACAAAATACAAAGTGATATAAACCCGGTATAGACAGCTACAAACACAAACAAGCTGGTAAAAGACCAAATTTAGAAACTGTCTTCGACAGAACAAAGTGAATTTAAATAAGAATGTGATTAGGGATTTTAACAAAATGTGTTAATATGTATAGAAAATAAGTAAAAATTTGTAATAAGGTTTAATGTGTTAATGAATGATAGGTTATAAATTTTAAAACAAACACAATTTGACTTACATGTATAAAATCGGAATATTGAATTATATGCAGGAAATGACTTTCTTTTGACTAATGTAGTTAAATCATGTTATTGGCTTATCTGAAAACAGAAAATGGTGATTGGTAAATAAAAAGTTTAAATGAAAATTAACAACTGTGATTCGAAGTTAGAAAACAAAAGATAAAAATTAGAACTTCCGGGAGGAAGAACGAGAGATTGGGAAGAAGACGCTGGAAGAAAGAACAAGCTAGTAAATTGCAGCAACAGAAAATGTTCAAAAAAATTAACATAAATGATTAAAAACTATAGTGAAAGTATTTTATAGGATATACCTACCAGTAAACAGCTATACAACAACTCCAATCAAGAATACTCGTACATAAATTGAGTAAGAACAGTGAACAAGCTAGAAGACGCCAAGTAAACAAAAGGAATAATATGTCAACGTCAATCCAAGAAGTTAAATGTCATTTGCAAAGGCAATCATACCAAAAGAAGAACTAAATATAAAATATTTATGAAGTACTTGTGAGAGTCACCAGAGGGCGATAAGTAAACGTAAGAAATTCAACCTTATTTCCTCCATTTTAATATTTCTGTTGCCAAGCAACAAAATTCACCTGAAACGACGTTACCATGGTGATAAATAAATGCCAATGAAACTATTTAGATCCGTCATAGCAAGTCATAACATTTCTTTTAAACAAAGCATTGGAAATAAAATTCTCAATAATAAGTCATAATTGCATTAATAAAGCTGGCATATTTGTATGTTAAAATTAGTAATATACGGGATCCCAAGTAAGAATTTAAATTTGTAAAATTAAGTCAATAACCAAACAAAAAGCTTTTTGATAAAAATAATAATAATAATAAATATTTCAAATTTCAAATTATATATTGCTCATTATTTTATTTTCTGTAAATGTCACACATATCTGTCCATTGACCAATTAATCCTCTAGCAGTATATAAAAAGTTCAGCAAATATAATATATATGCACCAAGAGTAAGAATTTTCGACATTGGTGAACTCAACTATTAAACATTCCCTGTAGGTAAGAAGAGTATCAACAAAATAGCTGTGGCATAGTAAGTAGATCAAAAACCAGGTAGATATTTAATTTGATAAAATTATATATATTTTTTTCTTGATAAACTCATAATTTAATTCAGTATAATAAAATAAAACAAAAGGCGCCCAACAAAAACATAATAAAACAAATAACACAAATATGAACACCTATATTTAAATAAAAATACAGTTAAAATAATAAAACCAACAAAAACTTTAATAACACATTTATTTCAATATTACAATAATCAATTTCAAAAGTACAATAAAACACTAACACACACTATATACAAAAATATAATATATAAAATCACCCTCACATAATACCAAGCAGACACCCCCGAAACACAATAATATATATATATATATATATATATATATATATATATATATATATATATATATATATATATATATATATATATATATATATATATATATATATATATATATATATGTAAGCGATACATACAGCTACGAGAGATATATACTGACAATTTTAAGTCTTTAGGTTTAAAGAAAATCATGCGCCACAAATTTGATTTGAACCCGAACTCGAATTGACCGTATATTTCAAAGATAATTGTATTAATCGCTTGACAAATTGCTCCACGGAGACTCTAGATATAAGTTTGTTTTATGCCGGTATATATAAAACAAAACCAGTTATTGACAAACACATATGATAATGAAACGTGTTTCCTATGCGTTATCAGGTTACGTGGGCGTTCTTTCTATTACAGTGAATCCTAATATATAACATAAAAGGAACTTGATTCAAAAAATATTAGTAAATACATTTGTATACATTCAATAGGTCAGACACACTTGAGTAGGTATAGATGAGCGGTTCTGAGCCCTCCACTTCCTCCACTTGGCTACGTCATAGTGA
Source organism: Tillus elongatus (assembly GCA_964006375.1). NCBI lineage: Eukaryota > Metazoa > Arthropoda > Insecta > Coleoptera > Cleridae > Tillus > Tillus elongatus. The sequence goes on from OZ023271.1 coordinate 15,792,026, forward strand.
CGTCATAAAGGTCTGGGCCGGGGCGGAGCGCCTACACTCCCTCCTTTGGGCGGAGCCCCACCCCATTCGGGCGTAGCCCCACCCCGTGTGCCGTAGCCCCACCACTTTTAGGCGGAGACCCACACCGTCCATTTGGCCGGAGACCCATACGCGACCATACAACGACTACACCCCGACCACAACAGACCACGGCCCGACCACGCCCCGACCACGCCCAACTACGCCCCGACCACGCCCGGATAACGCCCCTACCACTCCCGGCAACGCCCTGACCAACCCCTAACCGGCGCCAAGCGCCGGAGCCCGTCAGAGTAACATCACTGGACGAAGAACCAATAGGATGCTAACCTGGGGTAACGTGATCCAAGCTGGCGTCCAAGATGGCCGACCGGAAGTAAAAACGCGGGAAAGTTAAATCGTTAAATGACAGACGGCACTACCTATCAATGTAAGAGGATCCGCCATGTTAATTTATATGAAAATAACGTACGCAGAGATGGCGGTTTGCGCATGTGCAAATCCAGCTTTGTTATTAAGCGGTGTAAAGGTATAGTGTTTGGTGTCGTGTTACTCGCGCTTTGACAAGTAGAATGCAAAAATGGTATCTACCACCGCCAGCGGGGGCGCAGACCACATTTTTTTTGTTTTTAAGTTAACCCTCACGTGTTTGGTATCATGTTACTAGTCTCGACGAGTAGACGTCAAACTATGCAACATGGTGCCTGTCTTGATGAAATCAAAGTAAACAAACACCTGATGTTTGCGGTTTGCAAGTCTGAGCACGCTCGTAAGGGAAAGTTGGAATACGCGACTACCAGACATGTTAAATCATGCAGAATTATCTAGATATATGAGTATTTCGATTGTCCCCCTGTACGTTTTTCATTGAAAAACAAAAATACTAAGAAGATCTATCGATAGTTAATATCGGCGTTTTAAACAACATTCTCGTTTATAACCAGTTTTAATATCATAACTATATAGTGTAGTATGTTATAATACAATTAAAGATATTTGACTACGTATATGTTTTTATTTTATTAGAATTTCTATTTACAGCGAAGCAGTGTAATAAGTAGAAGAGCATGTATTAACTACAAAGTAGAGAGGTCCTCACAGGTCAATTTAACAATTGATAGTTGCATCTCATAAATGCAAAATTTAAAAACACAGGCTATTTTTGATATCTAATTTACTAAAAAGAATAGCCAGATATGCATGTATTGAGAACTGCATTTTATTGAAACGTATAAATGGGAAGCACATTTAATCATAATGACAGATGTATCATTATCATGGAGAAAATCATAAGTGATCGCAATAGATTTTTAAAGTTTACACAGAAACCAAACAGAAAAATACAACCAATGAGAGTACATGAAGAGGGGGGAAGAGGGCAGCGAAACCTATTTATCAACAAAGCATGCAGCAATAAGGTTAGTTCAAATCTAAATGTTGAAGATACTTGATGTGCGTAATTATAGTTGTATCAACATGTTGTACGATGATAGTAATGATTCTGGAGTCACAGATCCAGACCATAAGAGAAAACGGTATAATATATACGAAAATGATGGTCCTGAGATCATCAAACCTGCTACTAACGATGTGTGTGAAGATTGTATTTGGGGTCAAATTGATGCAGCTCTGCGACAGAATATTAGTGAGATTAAGCAAGAAAGTAGAATGCTACTAGAAACAAGGTATACCATTACTTCAGCTCTAAGTGTTGCAATTGGTATATCAAAAGCGGCCGGATTGATTCCAATAATTAAATTGTAAATGCAAGCCTATATCCACTAAGTCCAAATATAACAATCTCATCTGGCTCATGGGAATGGGATTATTTTATTTCAATATTGAAAAACACAGCTGAAGAGTACTTTACCAAAGGTAATAAGATAGAACCTGAAAATATTGAAGTATGTATCGTCAAACAAATTGAAATACTAATCAGTTACGGTATATCAATCTCAGATGACTCTGTTACTTTTTATTTAACCGAATATTCAGTTCAACAGCTACTAGGTCTAGGTGAAATCATCAACGAAAAGGTGAAGTTTCTAAGTAATTTGAAGTTTGATATTCGACCTAATGATTTCCTCTACTGTGTTGCTGATGTTCTCAAATGTGTTAATAAGAAGGAGCTACCGTGTGACGAGGATGTTGTAAAACTCATAAAAGTCATGTTAAAAGACTATGAATCAACATTCTGAGTTTGTATGTTAGAATGCTTACAGTTTGAAAAGAAGCAAGTACTTAATCGTTTTAAAGAAATACACACGATACACAATGGCCCATTTTAAAGTAGGTTTCATCATTCTAACCGCCCTAGGCCAAAATATGTTTTATATCTATAAACCACCAAATGTTCCAGAAGTGAAAATTTGTTTCGATGACGATAACTGTATGAAATGGTTTAGTCTTCCAGCAACATACCTAAACAAGATGCTTGAAGTTTCAACATACAATATATCCAAAATTAAAAATGATATGGTGCGCTATAAACTTATGTTCCTGTTTGATAACGGTACCCGTGATGAGACATCTGATTGGAGAACCCTCATACTAACTGATTGATATCGGTTCACTTCAAATTATATTTCTATGTGTATATCAACTGGTTCTCTTGTATATCTAACTATATTTATGTTTATGTACTTTTGTTTTAAATATAACACTGTCATTAAAGATATATATCGTAAACATGTTTGTTAATAAGTATACATAAAGTGAACACATTTGTTTTATTTAGTAAGTAAGTAAGACGTGTGAAACATATATTAAGAAACACAAGTTTAAACCGTAAGTGGTGTCAACATCTATAAATTGTCGTACACACTCGTAAACCCATTCAAAAATTTAGTTGTCCTAGAAGTAAGACGTGCTTCAATCTTCTCCGTATGTTCAAATGGCTACATTAAGTGATGCGTGTTACCAACAAATTAAAGACAACTTTTGTTATGGTTTATTTGGAGACTTTCAATTAATTATTGATAAGAACACTGGTTATTTCAATGCGACAAAATTGTGTAAGAGTGGTGAAAAACGATTCAGACATTGGTTGAAAAATAAGAAAACTAAAGAGTTGATTGATTATTACAAGTCAGGTAAAGGAACATTTGGGGTATCAAAATACAGATACCCTAAATATTCTAACCGAAGGAGCTCACTTAGAATCACATCTAGGGGGCCGGAATTCAGGCCCCCTAGATGTGTCCGAAGCAACATCTCAACTAACACCAACAACCACTACATACTTGGTGGACTTTGGTGGAACACAGACTTTAAACAACTTGATATCTGGTACATATGTCTGCAAAGATTTAATATTAAATTTGGCTTGTTGGATATCCAATCGTTTCTATGAAAAGTGCAACCAAATTATTTTTGATTTTTTTCTAAGTGAGTTTAATCAAAAATACAAGGATAACCTTAAAGAAATTGAAGTTAAATTAATGAAGATAGATGATGAAGTGCAGCGTATGCGAGAAACAAATGCTAAAGTCACAGAACATCTCGAAGATATATTCCCAAAATCAAGTAACCGAGGAAAAACCTGTGTTTTTGGTTTACTTCAAGAAATGACATACACCCCCGTATGATGCAGTGAGAACGCAGAAGAAAAGTTTTCGAAGAGCTGTTAGAAACTTTAAAAATAAAATTCCCGGTTCCGAAGTGGTTCTATACATGTTGAATGATCCATATTCTATAAATCTCTTTAATAGAATAAAGACCGAAGTAAAATACCTTAAGACGAATAGAAACGATCTGCAAGCAGCAGATGTACCACAGGAGAAGTTTATTCAGGATATTATTTATTTACGTCATAATCTTTAATTGTTTACTGAATTAAATTGTAATATATGTCATATGGAAAAAATAAAAAAACATTAATTTTAACAAAGACTTTTGTTCTAAGTACATCCATACATTAAATATAAACTTACTTAACATCATCTGCATTTATCCAAGAAACATACATCACCCACTGTAAATTTATTCTGATCAAGCACTTTAATATTTGAGTAGACTTGTTTAAGAATAGTCTCGTCATTTGTCTTACTAACATCTTGATGTTTTACACCAGTTGTGCGATGAACAGTAGCGTTGCAGGCAGCCGTAACATGGGTAGCCAAAAGCAGACCAATCTCTCCAAGGTACAACCAACGACAGACAACTATCTAGCAGGATAGACAGCTGTATATCATGTTAGACAGCTGTCTATCCTGCTAGATAGTTGTCTGTTGTTGGTAACAGGATAGACAGCTGTCTAACAGGATATACACCTGTCTAACAGGATAGACAGCTGTCTAGCAGGATAGAGAGCTGTCTAGCAGGACAGACAGCTGTCTTACAGGACTGACAGGTGTTAGACAAGTGTCTTACACGACAGACAGCTATCCATGCTAACGAATTTTATAAAATTATTCAACGAAACAATCGTCCTAAACGTATGTCATAATCTATTCCGAAGGAACCATCTTTCTAGGTCATACATTCATGATCCTAAGTGTTCCTCACTCCTTCACCCTCTGATGAATCCACCCTGTCTAACCAGCTGTCTAACAGGTTATACAGCTGTCTAACAGGATAGACAGCTGCCTAGCAGGATAGACAGCTGTCTAGCAGGACAGACAGCTGTCTTACAGGACAGACAGGTGTTGGACAAGTGTCTAACACGACAGACAGCTATCCATGCTAACAAATTTTATAAAATTATTCAACAAAACAATCGTCCTAAATGTATGTCATAATCTATTCCGAAGGAACCTTCTTTCTAGGTCATACATTCATGATCCTAAGTGTTCTTCACTCCTTTACCCTCTGATGAATCCACCCTGTTGACGAAACAATCGTTCCTCAGACCAATCATCTCACCAGCATCTCAGGTTAGTTGCACACCTCTGACCTGCCAACAAACATTCCTCAAACCAATCATCTCCCCAGCCAGGTTAGACCCCTCCAACCTGTGACGTCACCAACTGTGACAACACTGCGCGCATGCCAGTGCTGGCGGTGTGACGATGACGTCATCTCAAGTTAGACCTTTCCACGCTGTTGATGTCATCTCAGGTTAGACCCCTCCACCCTGTGACGACAACGTCGGGTCGGAACAGCCACGCGCCGCGGCTGAGTCCGAGGAACGATTGTTTCGTCAACAGGGTGGATTCATCAGTGGGTGAAGGAGTGAAGAACATTTAGGATGATGAATGTATGACCTAGAAAAATGGTTCCTTCGGAATAGATTATGACATACATTTAAGACGATTGTTTCGTTCAATAATTGTATAAAATTCGTTAGCATGGATAGCTGTCTGTCGTGTTAGACACTTGTGCAACACCTGTATGTCCTGTAAGACAGCTGTCTGTCCTGCTCGACAGTTGTCTATCCTGTTAGACAGCTCTCTATCCTGTTAGACAGTTGTCTATCCTGTTAGACAGCTGTCTATCCTGTTAGACAGCTGTATATCCTGTTAGACAGCTGTCTATCCTGCTAGATAGTTATCTGTCGTTGGTTGTACCTTGGAGAGATTGGTCTGCTTTTGGCTACCGATGTTACGGCTGCCTACAACGCTACTGTTCATCGCACAACTGGTGTAAAACATCAAGATGTTAGTAAGACAAATGACGAGACTATTCTTAAACAAGTCTACTCAAATATTAAAGTGTTTGATCAGAATAAATTTACAGTGGGTGATGTTGTATGTTTCTTGGATAAATGCAGATGATGTTAAATAAGTTTATATTTAATGTATAAACGTACTTAGAACAAAAGTCTTTGTTAAAATTAATGTTTTTTTATTTTTTCCATATGACATATATTACAATTTAATTCAGTAAACAATTAAAAATTATGACGTAAATCAATAATATCCTGAATAAACTTCTCCTGTGGTACATCTGCTGCCTGTAGATCGTTTCTATTCGTCTTAAGGTATTTTACTTCGGTCTTTATTCTATTAAAGAGATTTATAGAATACGGATCATTCAACATGTTTAGAACCACTTCGGAATCGGGATTTTTATTTTTAAAGTTTCTGACAGCTCTTCGAAAACTTTTCTTCTGCGTTCTCACTGCATGATATGGGTATGTATGTCATTTCTTGAAAGTAAACCAAATACACAGTTTTTTCCTCGGTTACTTGATTTTGGGGATATATCTTCGAGATGTTCTGTGACTTTAGCATTTGTTTCTCGCATACGCTGCACTTCATCATCTATCTTCATTAATTTTACTTCAATTTCTTTAAGGTTATCCTTGTATTTTTGATTAAATTCACTTAGGAAAAATCAAGAATAATTTGGTTGCACTTTTCATAGAAACGATTGGATATCCAACATGCCCAATTTTATATTAAATCTTTGCAGACATATGTACCAAGTTGTTTTCAGTCTGTGTTCCATCAATGTCCACCAAGTATGTAGTGGTTGTTGGTGTTAGTTGAGATGATTCTAAGTGAGCTCCTTCGGTTAGATTATTTAGGGTATCGGTATTCCGATAACCCAAATGTTCCTTTACCTGACTGTTGTAATAGGCAATCAACTCTTTAGTTTTCTTATTTTCCAACCAATGTTTGAATCTTTTCTCACCACTCTTACACAATTTTGTCGCATTGAAATAACCAGTGTTCTTATCAATAATTAATCGAAAGTCTCCAAATAAACCATACCAAAAGTTGTCTTTAATTTGTTGGTAGCACACATCACTTAATGTAGCCATTTGAACATATAGAGCAGATTGAAGCACGTCTTACTTCTACGACATCTAAATTTTTGACTGATCTTACGAGTGTGTACGACAATTTATAGATGTTGACACCACTTACGGTTTAAACTTGTGTTTCTTAATATATGTTTCCCGCGTCATACTTACTTACTAAATAAAACATATGTGTTCACTTTATGTATATTTATTAACAAACATGTTTACGATATATATCTTTAATTACAGTGTTATATTTAAAAGAAAAGTACATAAACATAAATATAGTTAGATATACAAGAGAACCAGTTGATATACACATAGAAATATAATTTGAGGTGAACCGATATGAATCATTTAATATGAGGGTTCTACAATCAGATGTCTCATCACGGGTACCGTTATCAAACAGGAACATAAGTTTATAGCACACCATATAACTTTTAATTTTGGATATGTTGTATGTTGAAACTTCAAGCATCTGATCGTTGTTTAGGTATGTTGCTGGAAGACTAAACCATTTTATACAGTTATCGTCATCGAAACAAATTCTAACTTCTGGAACATTTGGTGGTTTGTAGATATAAAACATATTTTGGCTTAGGGCGGTTAGGATGATAAAACCTACTTTAAAATGGGCCATTGTATATCGTGTGTATTTCTTTAAAACAATTAAGTACTTGCTTCTTTGCAAAGTGTAAGCATTCTAACATACAAACTCGGAATGTTGATTCGCAGTCTTTTACCATGACTTTTATGAGTTTTACAACCTCCTTGTCACACGGTAGCTCCTTTTCGTTGATGATTTCACCTAGATCTAGTAGCTGCTGAACTGAATCTTCGGTTAAATAAAAAGTAACAGCGTCATCTGAGATTGCTATACCTTTACTGCTTAGTATTTTAATTGGTTTGACCTTACATACTCCAATATTTTCAGGTTCTATCTTATTACCTTTGATAAAGTACTCTTCAGCTGTTTTTTTTCAATATTGAAATAAAATAATCCCATTCACATGAGCCAGATGAGGTTGTTATATTTGGATTTAGTGGATATAGGCTTGCATTTACAATTTTAATTATTGGAATCAATCCGGCCGCTTTTGATATACCAATTGCAACACTTAGAGCTGAAGTAATGGTATACCTTGTTTCTAGCAGCATTCTACTTTATTTCTTAATGTCACTAATATTCTGTCGCAGAGCTGCATCGATTTGACCCCAATAACAATCTTCATACACATCGTTAGTAGCAGGTTTGATGATCTCAGGACCATCATTTTCGTCTATATTATACCGTTTTCTCTTATGGTCTGGATCTGTGACTCCAGAATCATTACTATCATCGTACAACATGTTGATACAACTATAATTACGCACATCGAGTATCTTCAACATTTAAATTTGAACTAAACTTATTGCTGCATGCTTTGTTGTTAAATAGGTTTCTCTGTCCTCCTCCCCTCTCTTCATGTACTCTCATTGGTTGTATTTTTCTGTTTGGCTTCTGTGTAAACTTTAAAAATCTATTGCGATCACTTATGATTTTCTCTATAATAATGATACATCTGACATTATGATTAAATGTGCTGACCATTTATACGTTTCAATGAAATTCAGTTCTCAATTCATGCATATCTGGCTATTGTCTTAGTAAATTAGATATCGAAAATAGCCTATTTTAAATTTTGCATTTATGACAACTATCAATTGTTAAATTGACCTGTGACGACTTCTCAACTTTGTAGTTAATATATGCTGTTTGGTATATATCTTCTACTTATTACACTGCTTCGCTGTAAATAGGAATTCTAATAAAATAAAAACATACGTAGTGAAATATCTTTAATTGTATTATAACATACAATACTATATAGTTATATTAAAACTGGTTATAAACGAATATGTTGTTTAAAAACAACGATATTAGCTATCGATAAGTCTTTTTGGTATTTTTGTTTTGCAATGAAAAACATACAGTGGGACAATCGGAATACTCATATCTCTAGATAATTCTGCTTGATTTAACATGTCTGGTAGTCGAGTATTCTAACTTTCTCTTACGAGCGTGTTCAGGCTTGCAAACCGCAAACATCCGGTGTTTGTTTACTTTGATTTCATCAAGACAGGCACCATGTTGCCCAATTTGGCTTCTACTCGTCGAGACTAGTAAAATAATACCAAACACGTGGGGGTTAACTTAAAAACTAAAAAATAAGGTCTGCGCCGTCTCCGGCGGCGGTAGATACCATTTTTGCATTCTACTCGCCAAAGAGAGTAACACGACACCAAACACTATACCTCTACACCGCTTAATAACAAAGCTGGATTTGCAGATGCACAAACCGCCATCTCTGCGTACGTTATTTTCATAATAATTAACATGGCGGATCATCTTACACTGATAGGTACCGCCGCCTGTCTTTTAACTTTCCCGCTTTTTGCACTTCCGGTCGGCCATCTTGGATGACGTTACCCCAGGTTGGCACCCTATTGGTTTTCCGTCTAGAGATGTCACTCTGACTACGCTCCGGCGTTTGGCGCCGGTTAGGGGCGTGGTCGTGGCGTGGCCGGGCGTGGTCGGGCGTAGTCTGGCGTGGTCGGGGTGTGGTCGCGTATGGGGCTCTGCCCAAATGGGCGGGGTGGGTCTCAGCCCAAAAGGGGCGGGGCTACGACCCGCGGGGCGTGGGTCTCTGCCCAAAAAGGAGCGGAGCGGGGCTCCACCCCGGTCCCGCTCTTTATGACGTCACAGTAGCGCCGCAGTAGCCAAGTGGAGGAACTGAAGGGCTCAGAACCGCCCATCTATACCTACTCACTTGATATAATATGTATATATAGCGGTGCATATATTACGGAAGCGGAGGTTAATTATCGTAATAAAAGATGTAGGAACGAAGCACATGTGTTATGACATAGATGACGGTATATTGATAACGATATTAAAGCACAAAACTTCATACACATAATAATAGTAACAATAATGATATAACAAATGGAATAAGAGAAACTTACTTAGGAATGGTCATCTTTGACTATTAAATAATAACAGTGGTTTGTTGTATATCAATGAACAATATTTATAGTAATTTTATCTAATTTCTAACCTTCCTAAATGCTGCTTCAGCAGATTGCGATACCTTGTATGTTTGCTATTTTGCGTTTGTTTTTTTGTTGACAAAACAAATGCAGTAGTATCAATGCCAATGTTATTCAACAACATTGACCTCCTTAGTTTAGATTGATTTCTTAATATTAATTTACTTGTGATTTTTTTGATCTTACTAACTATGTTTCGTATACGTCTTCTACTGCCCTTCTGTCCTTGCCATGGTTCTCTGAACATTCTGCCGCGTCAAAAAGGGCGGTTGCCGCATCCGTGGCGTCTTGTAACCTGCTTAACTCAGCCATTTCTATAGGTTGGACTTCGAGGTAGGTCTTCTCGACATCCGGGTTTCTGTTCTTCGACTGGGCTGCTCTTTTCTTAACTTTCTTCTGAACCATACGTAGGACATAGATGGCTCCTAAAATTGCTATAGCTACTGGTAGCCAGGCTGGTTATAATGGAATGATATGTGACCGTGCGCCATCGAATTTCTTGGAGATGGTCCTCCTCTTGTTCTTCCTCCAGAGCGATGTCCGTTAGATGATCAGATAGGCGGACAACTGCTTCCTGGGAAATTATTACTGGACTAATCGGGGATTCGGAAAACGTCAAATTGGTTGGGACTGATTTCACGAACCCGCCTAGGATTGGTATTCCCTTGATTTGTTGGGGAGTTAGCACCATCGTTTTGGTCTTGATGATGCAGTCTTGGGATATGGACAGGATGCCATACTGTTTCATAGTAAGTTCTTCTCTTTGGCCGTTACAGATGATTGCGACTCTTGATTCTCGTGGGTTGATGAACATCCATGAGTTTTTAGTGTACAGCTGTTTCCAGATTGTCGCCTTGACTTTCTGGTGATGGATTGGGCATGCTACTTTGTTTTCTCTTTGGTATATTTCATCTATTATGCAGTTGTGGTTGCTCTCCATGCTTTTTGTCATGGCCGGAGAACATATATATATATAAATTCTCGGAGATAAGTAGGCTGTTGGTGAGTTCCTTGTCTGCTATTTGGAAATATCGTTGCGTGTTGTAATCTATGCTTTTTCCTTGTTTCTTCTTCCTCATTGGGCAATAGGATCAGCTTGTGTATTGGCCTTTCCATTGTTATTCCCCCTGCTCTTCTTATTACGGCTACCCTTGGTACTTCTTGTTTGTCCGGGTATGTTTTTATTATTCTACCTAGTGGCCATTTTTCTGAGCTGTTGTTGTCGTTTTTATTAGGACCATGTGTGTGCACGACATTTTACTTGAACTTCCACTTATGTCTTTGTTGTAACTGATGCAGATCTTCTTTGTGCCAAGTGTCCCAAAAATCTTTTCTCATTTTCTGTATTGTCCTCCACTTTACTTGTAGATTACCCTCAATGTTCTCTGAGATGAGTGTTGGTGGTGCTACCAGTTCTCTCCCTATGAGGAAATGGCCGGGAGTCAATACTTAAAATTCGTTGATATCATCGGATAATGGACAAAGTGGTCTTGAATGTAAACATGCTTCTATCTGGTGAGTTACTGTGGTTAATTCTTCATAAGTTAATCTTGTTTCTCCAATCACTCTCTTGAGGTGATATTTCACTTACTTCACTCCTGCTTCCCAGAGCCCCCCGAAATGAGGTGCTGAAGGTGGTATAAAGTGCCACTGCAACCCCATCTGTGCGGTACTCTCCTGGATTTGAGGTTCTTTGCTGATTTTTATGGCTTCTTTTTGCAGTGTTGAGTTGGCTCCTACGAATGTTGTCCCGTTATCACTATACATGTGGGAACACATACCTCTTCTGGATATGAATCTTCTTAAGGCTGCCATAAACGACTCAGAGCTCATGTCGCTTACGACTTCTATGTGAATTGCTTTTGTTGACAGACATACAAATATTGCCAGATAGCCCTTGTATGCCTTTTGACCTCTGCCTTTTGTAGTTCGTACTTGCATTGGACCTGCGTAATCCACTCCAGTGTGTGTAAATGCTTGAGTGGCCGTGACGCTTGCTGCTGGTAATTGACCCATTAACTGTTCCGCTGTCTTTGCTTGTAACGGATGCATCTTCTACAATTGTTGATTTATTTCTTGACACATCTCTTTGCGTTCGTGATCCAATATTTTCTTCGAATATATGCTAATGTTTCTTGGTTGCCACCGTGGAGGGTGTTGTTATGTGCTTCTCTAATGATTAGCTCCGCCATATGCGAATTCGAGCTTATAATTATGGGGTATTTTTCCCCATAGGTCAGTAAGGAATTTTCCAGTCTTCCCCCTACTCTTAGTATTCCATTTCGGTCGATAAATGGATTCAGACTTGCTATTGAGCTTTTCTTGTCCACTGTTTTTTTTTCTTGGAGTTCCTTGATATCTTCATTGAACTCTGCCTTTTGTTCCATTCTTATCATGATGTCTTCGGCTTCATTCATTTCTTTTGTCTTGAGATATCCGTCTATCTTGTTGTTTTTTCGTGTGTTGTGGGTAAATCTTTTGCAATATGCTATTACCCTAATCATTATCCTAAATCATGAGAATTTTCTGATCAGATTCGTTGCTTCTGCTTGTATACTAAGGCACACCATTGCTTTTGGCTTTTTTCTTTCTTCTAGTACTTCGTGTGGCTTGTCTTCTTTAATTGGGTAATCTGCACCTTGTAACCATGTTGGCCCTTGCCACCATAATGGTAGGTTTATAAAATTCCCTGGGTTGATGCCTCTGGATATGACATCTGCTGGGTTTTCTTCTGGCCTCACATGGTGTCATTTGTCTTCGGTAATTAATTGCTTAATTTCTGATACCCTATTCGGATCTTCTTTTAGCCAACCTATTACAATCATCGAATCCGTCCATGCGTACACATTGATTAGTTCCAACTGGAGTGTTGTTATTGCTCTTTTCAGCAATTTCGCTAATAGATGTGCTGCACACAGTTCTAATCTTGGGAGCGTCGCTTTTGTCTTTATTGGAGCTACCTTTGATTTGGCTGTTAGTAACGATATGTAGCTTTTACCTTCTTCATTGATTGCTTTCACATAAATTACTGCCCCATATGATGCTTCTGATGCATCCGCAAACTATGGATTTCCATTTTAGATTTCTTCGATGTTTGTATCCATCTTGGTATCGTTATTTCTTTTACCTCATTAAATTCCTGGATGAATTGGATCAATTTCCTTTGAATGTTAGTGGGTACTATTTCGTCCCACCCTGCTTGACTCATCCATATTTCTTGTATTATCAGTTTGGCTTTGATTATTATTGGCGATAGCCACCCTAATGGATCAAACAACTTGGCTGTAGCTGATAATATTGCCCTTTTTGTCACCTTCCCTGCTTCTCCTAACTCTAGTTTTAATTTGAACACGTCTTCCCTTGGTGTCCAGTATATCCCGAGTGATTTGTCTGTTCCATTGTCTGGCAGCTGTAATACCTTCTCATTCTGCAACTCTGTTGGAAGTTTTGCAATCACCTGATATTTGTTACTGGCCCATTTTCTTAGCTTGAACCCACCTAATGCGAACATCTTGTTGAGTTCTGTCTGCAATAATGTAGCTTCTTGTTCTGACTCGGCTCCCGATAGGAGATCATCCATGTAGAAATAATCCTTGGCTACCTTTGCCGCCATCGGGAATTTTTCTTTTTCGTCATCTGCCAGTTGCTTGATGGTTCTAACCGCTAAGTATGGTGCTGCTTCTGTGCCATATGTTACTGTTGTTAGTTTATATTCCTCCCAGGGTTGGTTTTTTGCTTGTCTCCATAATATGCTCTGATATTCTTGGTCGTCTCTTGCTATTTTTATTTGGCGATACATTTTTTCTATGTCCGCCTTTATGGCAACCGGATACGTTCTCCATTTTAATATGATGTCGAACAGTTCTGGTTGTAATCTTGGACCGACGTGCATTCTTTCATTTAGACTGATGCTGGTGCTACTCTTACATGAGGCGTCGAATACTACCCTTAATTTGGTAGTAGTGCTATCCCCACGGACTACTGCTTGATGAGGAATATAGTATTTTCCTCGTATTTCTTCGATTCTTGGTACCTTTTGCATGTGTCCCAAGTCGATATATTCTTCCATAAATTGGATATATTCTTCTCCTAAGCTTTTTTGTTTCTCAAACCGTTTCTCTAACTGCAGTATTCTTGTCATTGCTCTGTTTCTGGATTCTCCAACTTCTTGCACTTCTGGGTTAAATGGAATTCTGACTGTATATCTCCTATCCTTTCCTCTTGACACAGTTTTTTTGTGTGTAAAATTCTTCACATTCTTGTTCTTCTTTTGTTTTGTTTTTTACTTCCGGTACTTCTTCCAATTCCCAAAACTTCGAGATTTCCTCTTTCTCTGTTTGTGTAATCATGCTTGTTACTTTGACTTCTTTCTTATTCTTTGCATTCGTAAATGTGCCTGAGATTATATATCTCAGTTCTGTATTCTGGCCCATAAGTCCGTCGTTTGTTTTTCGCAGTCCTCCTAGCAATATTTGTCTACATTCTTTGGTTCCTAACAGAATATCTATTGGTCCCGTTCTGTTAAATGTAGGATCAGCTAGGATATAATTCTTCCAGGTTTCTATATCTACCTCGAAGGCTCTACTTGGCATTGCTGATTTGATTTTTTGTATCACAATTGCTTCTGTATTCATACTGAAATGGCTTGAAAAACGAGGAGCACACTGTATATCTACTCTGTAGTTCGATTTCTTCTCTCCTCCTCCAAGCCCAGATATTAGTGTTTCAACTCTCTTCAATGGTAGCCCCAATATTTTTGCAGCTTGATCGGTTATAAATGCCCCTTGAGAGCCTGAGTCTACCAGTGCTCTCAAGTGTTGGTATTGCCCTGTCGCTGTCTTGACCTTTATCATTGCTGTTGATAATACTGATAGATTGTTTTGAACACTAACATTTGATTTGGCCTCTATGGCTTCTTTTGTAGGGCGCTGATCTCTTCTGTCATTGCTGCTTCTATGTAGTAGCGTGTGGTGTTTGAGCTGACAAATCTTGCATTTAATGGGTGAAAAACATTTATCTTTTGAGCTGTGTTTTCAGCAGATTGAACATAGCTCATTTTTTCTTAAAAATTGTTGTTTATCATTTTGCTGTAATGATTTAAATTTTCCACAATCTATTATTACATGATAACTTGATTTGCAATATTTACATGATTTCCTAGGATTTTCATGTTAAGGGCTTTGTTTGAAATTCTTTCCTGATTCTTCATTGTACTGTGTATCTCTTCCTGGCCTTTTGGATGCCTCTATATTCTGGAATCTTGTGCGCAGGAACGATAATAATTCTTCTAACTTTTGAACTTCCATTGGATTTATTACTGTTGCTTCATATAACTCGCTCGTTCTTGAGTCCCATTTTTTCGTAATTATATATATTATTATTGGGTTCCATGAACTTGTGTCGATGCCCATTGTTTTTAGTGCTTCTAGGCATTCCTTGATGGTATTGTACAGGTTTTTTAATTTTTCTGCTGACTCATAAGTTATGATGGGTGTTTCGATGATTTTTTCGACTAATTTGGAGACTATTAGTCTTTTGTTGTTATACATTTCATTCAACTGTTCCCATGCTGCTTTATAATTTGCTTCGCCTATTTGGAAATGTATCGTTCTGCTGGCCTCGCCTTTTACTTGGGTTTTCAAATATTGCATTTTTTCAATGTTAGATAAGGACTTATTTGAATCTATTACCTTTCTGAATAGCTCTTGGAAAGTTGTCCATTCTTCATATTTTCTTGTGAATACTAGTATTTTTATCTTTGGTAGTTGATTGCTATTCTGCTCCGACTTTGGTTGTTTTTGATTTTTAATTGATTTTGACAGCTTGTCTATGGCGTTCTGGTACCTTTGCCTTAACGTGTCATATTCTTCATCTTCTCTTTCTGATTCTGTTAGTATTTTTATTTGAAACCTATTGTCTTCAATCTTGTCCCATCGTTTATCTATTTTATTCATCATGCTTTCATACCTGGCGAGTATATTGTCTTCGTCCATCCTTTCTGCCTCCTCCAGTACCAGACTGAGTTCGTTTACCATAATTTTCTGTATTTTCGTTAATCTTGTGAATTCTGGAGTTTCCATTTTTTCCATCCCATTCTTCTCTTCTCTTAATAATTTTGGAAGATACATTTTTGAAGTTTCTTCTGCCGAACCTTCTTCAAATTCAGTTTGTAATCGTACTTTCATTGATTGTATGTATTTTTTGATATCATTATGAACTTTCTCCATTGTGTGTGTCATATTCTTCATCTTCTCTTTCTGATTCTGTTAGTATTTTTATTTGAAACCTATTGTCTTCAATCTTGTCCCATCGTTTATCTATTTTATTCATCATGCTTTCATACCTGGCGAGTATATTGTCTTCGTCCATCCTTTCTGCCTCCTCCAGTACCAGACTGAGTTCGTTTACCATAATTTTCTGTATTTTCGTTAATCTTGTGAATTCTGGAGTTTCCATTTTTTCCATCCCATTCTTCTCTTCTCTTAATAATTTTGGAAGATACATTTTTGAAGTTTCTTCTGCCGAACCTTCTTCAAATTCAGTTTGTAATCGTACTTTCATTGATTGTATGTATTTTTTGATATCATTATGAACTTTCTCCATTTGTTCAAAATATTTTGTTTCATAATACGGGTGTTCTAGTGGCCCTAATGCTTCTAACTGTCTGTTGTTTGCTATAGCTTTGGCCCACTCTTTTTGTAATAAATTTTCCTTTTTTTCGAACCCTTCCAGTGTTCTTCTATTTATTGGTTCTTTCTTCATATTTGTTAATAAATTATTCATTGATTTACCTATTGCCTCCTGGGCTACTGCTAGGTTATTGACTTCCTCCATTATGCTTCCTTGGTTTAATAAGTTTTGTGGATTTGTTACCTTGTCTAATGCTTAGTTCTTCGTTTATTCTGATTACTGGTTGCCTGTGACCTATATCTTGTCTTTAACCCTGTATTTTTGTCTTTGACCCTGTATCTGCTTTACTGGAACTGACCTTCTTTCGGTACTGCCCTGTATGCTTTTGTTTCTTTGTTATATTGGAACTGACCTTGTTTTTGGTACTGTCCCGGACTCTTCTGTCCTGTTTATTTACTTTATTGGAACTGACCTTCTTCTGGTACTGCCCTGGACTCTTCTGTCCTGTTTATTTACTTTATTGGAACTGACCTTCTTCTGGTACTGCCCTGATTAGTTTCACTAAGATAAAGGGTATTTGGAGACTTGGGTTAAAGGATACTTGATAAGGTTTGAGTGAGCACTGTATTTTCACTGGCACTGGTTCTTTTTCGTCGAAGGGCCCTGCTCTTCAACTACTCTTGTCTTCGAAGGACCATGTTTACGGAAGCGGAGGTTAATTATCGGAATAAAAGAGGTAGGAACGAAGCACATGTGTTATGACATAGATAACGGTATATTGATGACGATATTAAAGCACAAAACTTAATACACATAATAATAGTAACAATAATGATATAACAAATGGAATAAGAGAAACTTACTTAGGTACGGTCATCTTTGACTATTAAATAATAACAGTGGTTTGTTGTATATCAATGAACAATATCTATAGTAATTTTATCTAGTTTCTAACCTTCCTAAATGCTGGCTTCAGCAGATTGCGATACCTTGTATGTTTGCTATTTTGCGTTTGTTTATTTGTTGACAAAACAAATGCAGTAGTATCAATGCCAATGTTATTCAACAACATTGACCTCCTTAGTTTAGATTGATTTCTTAGTATTAATTTACTTGTGATTTTATTGATCTTACTAACTATATTTCGTATACGTTTTCTACTGCCCTTCTGTCCTTGCCATGGTTCTCAAATACAAGTAACAAAACTCAATTTAAAAACAAATCAACCCCGATATACAAGGGTTGTTTCATATGTGACATGGCGGATCCTCTTACACTAATAGGTACTGCCGTCTGTCATTTAACAATTTAACTTTTCCGCTTTTTTCATTTCCGGTCGGCCATCTTGGATGACGTTACGCCAGGTTAGCACCCTATTGGTTCTCCGTCCAGAGATGTCACTCTGACGACGCTCCGGCGCTTGGCGCGGTTAGGGACGTGGTCGGAGCGTGGTCTGGGCGTGGTCGGGCGTGGTCGGGGCGTGGCCGGACGTGGTCTGTGCGTGGTCGGGTGTAGTCGGGGCGTGGTCGGGTGTGGTCGCGTATGGGGCTCTGCCCAAATGGACGGGGTGGGTCTCAGCCCAAAAAGAAGCGGGGCGGGGCTCCACCCCGGTCCCTCCCTTTATGACGTCACAGTAGCGGCGCAGTAGCCAAGTGGAGGAACTGGAGGGCTCAGAACCGCCCATCTATACCTACTCACTTGATATAATATGTAATATTAATTCTTAAACAAACGTTTGATATAATATATAATACTAAATCTAAAACAAACGCATTTATTTATACATGCAAATTAACCTCTTTGCTTAATGGTAATATAAATGTTATCAGTTTTAACGTGGGCATTTTTTCCATTACAGTGAATCCAAAATACATCGTGGGTGTATATATAGGCAGCGATCAAAAATTAAAGTAACCAAACTCAATTTAAAAACAAATCAACCCCGATATACAAGGGTTGTTTCATATGTGTTGTTTGAAATGAATGCAGACTGCTAATATATAACATACATAAGAGTGGAATACATAGCTAACGCAAGAGAGACGTCATTCTTCTTTCACATCTTAACACATACTAATGTCTGTTGAGGCCCCTGAAAGGGGTTATAGATATCGCACTATTGTTTGATGTTTTCACGTAAACCAAACAAAACATATAGATGTCGTTGGTGGTTGCTAACGCAGATGTCGCACTGCATTACTAGAGAGTTTGAGAGGTACAACTGTCGTACACATGCCAGTCTTATGTTGCTTTCGGAAAAGTAAGAAACATCTCGAGTTTAGCTCCGTCGCGTGTATTAAATAGGTAAAGACTTGTTCCTATGGCGTTCTCAATTGTTGGAGAGTCGAAAACAAGAAACAGTCATTTTAATATCATATAGAATACGGTGCGTTTCAAGTTGAATCCACTCAATAGCAGTGGCATCAATGATCCTGAACAATGGCTGAAGAACGGTATGCAGGAAATTTACAACCGAGTTATTCAAGACTTGAACACCGACACCAAAGTAGGCTTTACATTCTCCGGTTTGGATAGAGACTATCATGTGCCGTTTAGGAAGCTGTCGCTTTTGACGTTCGAAGAATTGTGGTCGGACCTGTACAAGATGTATCAGAGCAATAAGGGGGCCGTCGAAAGTGATGCATTTACTATAACAGCTACCAGCCTAGGATCGTAACAACCCCAACAAGACACTACCCAATCAGTCACTTCACAAGGCTCTGGTTTTTCGAAGCAGCATTTTGACGAAATGAATCAACAAGAGAGTGAAGAAGAACACGTCATCACACGACCAACAACACCACCAGCACCACAACCACCAACACCAGATAACAAGCAAGAACTGGATTATGAGGGTCTCCGTTGTTGTGCCATTTTTTCAAAACGGTATCCACCAACGGAGAGAAGCTGCTGTGACAAATGTTTCATAAAAAACGGTCAAAACTTTGGAAAATTGCAACCGTACAACGCACACTCCTGGGAAAGTTATGAAAATTTCTTAAAATGGCAATACACATACCACAGGAGGTAGGTTACATGTCCGCACTGCAATAAACAAATGTTGAGAACATCCATATATAGACACAAGCAATAATGCCCAAACAGACCAGGCACCAATCTGGTGCCTGTACACGAGTAAAAAGTATGTTACCCTGTACATGTGACCATATCAGAATACATAACACAATAAAAACAGAGAACTGACAACACGGCTATGACTCATATCCGGTAGGATGACATCATCCTATCATTCGTGTTTGAGCTTGTCTAGAAGCTAGTTTAGTGGTGTACGTCGAACAAGTTGTAGCTAGAAACTAATATGGTGCAGAATACTCGAAAACAAAAACATATCAACACAAAAATACTGGTAGAGCTGTTGGTGGTGGTAAAAAGCTTAGTGTTACAAGATGTGTTGGCGAATGCAGTTGAAAGTATTACAGCAAATGAAGAACCTAGAACGTGGGATAATATCATAGGTGAACTGTACACATTCTATCCAACAACAACAGCAACAGACACAACTGAACCAAATAATATCTCTGAAATTAGTATGAATGCTGCAGATCCTAAAAACATACAAACACCCGAATATCAACCTACACACGATGAGATATTCAATGATAAGTTGGTGGAGATCAATCAGAAAGGTATGGAGAAAAAACTAAAAACACAAGACTGTGAGCTCATTGGTCAGACAACGTTTTCTCTTTTACCAAACGGAATTCATCACGGCACAGCTTAAACTTAAAAAACACCCATTTTCGTTCCGTTTTAACCAAGTATTTATTTAGTGTATATGATTCGCCGCTTTTGTCTGTACCCGGTGGTAGATTTTCCATGTTGTAGATTATGGTAGGTAATACATTTAAAAATTCTTCAAAGGTCCACATATCGAAAAATACAGGTATATTACAGTTTATCTGTGAAACCGTCACCAAAGGTAAAAACTTTAACAACGGGTCAACACCGATAGTGAGTATTTTCTCATCGTTTGGTAAAATAGAAAACGTTGTCTGACCAATGAGTCTTCATACTTTTCTGATTGATCTCCACCAACTTCTCATTGAATATCTCATCGTGTGTAGGTTGATATTCGGGTGTTTCTATGTTTGTTGGATCTGCAGCATACATACTAATATAAGAGAGACTATTTGGTTCAGTTGTGTCTATTGCTGTTGTTATTGGATAATTGTGTACTATTCATCTAAGATATTATCCCACGTTTTAGGTTCTTTTGCTGTAATACTTTCAACTGCATTCGCCAACAACAAATATTGTAACACTTTAAGCTTTTTACCATCACCAACAGCTCTACCAGTATTGTCTGTGTTGATATATTTTCGTTTTCGCGTATTCTGCACCATATTAGCTTTTAACTACAACTTGTTCGACGTACACCACTAAACTAGCTTCTAGACAAGCTCAAACACGAATGATGGGATGATGTCATCTTACCGGATATGAGTAATAGCCGTGTTGTCAGTTCTCTGTTTTTATTGTGTTATGTATTCTGATATGGTCATATGTACAGGGTGACATACTTTTTACTCGTATACAGGCACCAGATTGGTGTCTGGTCTCTTTAGCCATATTTGCTTGGGTCTATATATGGATGTTCTCAACAATTGTTTATTGCAGTGCGGACATGTAACCTTCCTCTTTTCGTATGTGTATTGCCATTTTAAGAAATTTTCATAACTTTCCCAGGAGTGTGCGTAGTAAGGTAGCCATTTTCCAAAGTTTTGACCGTTTTTGAATTAACATTTGTCACAGCAGCTTCTCTCCGTTGGTGGATACCGTTTTGAACAAATGACCAACAACGGAGACCTTCATCCAGTTCTTGCTTGTTACCTGGTGTTGGTGGTTGTGGTGCTGATGGTGTTGTTGGTCGTGTGATGATGTGTTCTTCTTCACTCTCTTGTTGAATCATTTCGTTAAACTGCTGCTTCGAAAAACCAGAGCCTTGTGAGTGGCTGATTGGGCAGTGTCTTGTAGCTGTTGTGACGATCCTAGGCTGGTAGCTGTTATAGTAAATGCATTACCTTCGATGCCCCATTATTGCTCTGATACATCTTGTACAGCTCCGACCACACTTTTTCGAACGTCAAAAGCGACAGCTTCCTAAACGGCACATGATAGTCTCTATCCAAGCCGGAGAATGTAAAGCCTACTTTGGTGTCGGTGTTCAAGCCTTGAATAACTCGGTTGTAAATGTCCTGCATACCGTTCTTAAGCCATTGTTCAGGATCATTGATGCCACTGCTATTGAGTATATTCAACTTGAAACGCACCGTATTCTGTATAATATTAAAACGACTGTTTATTGTTGTCGACTCTCCAACAATTGAGAACACCAACGACATCTATACGCTTTGTTTGATTTACGTGTATGTCATCAAACAATAGTGCGATATCTATAAACCCCTAGCCGACATAACCTAAAACACATAAAGACTTAACCTCAACAAATAAACAGTTAGCTAGCGGGATTCACCATGTAACATAACATACAACACGTGTGTGTGTGAACATAACCTCAACAAACGTCAGGCTAATCAGTCTATCTCTCTCATATCTGTATGTATCGCTTACCTATATGTATATATGCAACGCAAAATGGGCGCAAGTTTATACAGCACTTTAGTTCTTCAATTTATTTTATAAGGGATGCGTAAGGTGTTATAGAATAGTTTTAGAAATGTGTACCGAGCTGTAAAATAATATGATATACGATACTTATAAAACAGTTTTATAAGGAACAATAATAAAACTAAAAACATTCACCATGGTGCCAGTTATGGAGCCTTAATAGAGCTACTATAAAACATGT
The DNA here is from genome assembly GCA_964006375.1 of Tillus elongatus. Lineage (NCBI taxonomy): Eukaryota > Metazoa > Arthropoda > Insecta > Coleoptera > Cleridae > Tillus > Tillus elongatus. The sequence continues at coordinate 15,814,285 of OZ023271.1, forward strand.
TTTATTAGAATTTCTTTATAGTTAACTTTGTACCTTTTTGTTGCATACTGCAATACCTATAAGAGTGATATGTCTTTTAAATGTTTTTGTTAGAATTATTTTATCCTAAAATTGTTCTCTAATATGAAAGTAATATAAGTACTAAAATATGATGTCGTAAGAAATAATGTTAGTACGGCGTGAAAATTAAACTCAAAAAATCTCCCCTTGGCTACCAGCAAGATGGATTTCACCTGCGATGAAAAATTTGTAAAAATCAACTCGAAATTAAATTTTTCGTTTTTTTTTTCATTTTATTGACCTAAACGCATTGTGTTACACATTTCTCATGTTTTATATTCATATTATATTGTGAAAATTGTAGGTCATAAATATTTCTATATATTAATTGATTTTTTGGCGTCTGCTTTATAAATCACTTTTATCACTTCAACCATTACAGAACTATTTTATTTCTTGAGACACTGCTAAAAAACAGGCAATATATTAAAACCTGTAATATGAACAAAAATAAAGTAGGCTTGGCATTGACTTTTATTGTCACTTTTAAATTTGGGTTTTACAGTAAAAATAGACTAGCGCCACCGATATTTGCCAAGTCTCTATGTATGCTTTACATTATTTGTACATTTTTTCTCCCGATTCCTACAAGAGATCAAAAAGTTTTAGGATCTTGATATTTTCATTTTTCTATAATCCCCTGCAGTTAATAATAACAAAGTCAATTTCTTCACTTTAATTAATTTTAAGTAAGAAAATAATTTCGGATCTTAATCCGTGCACGTGCGTGTGTGAGGATGTGTATGTGTATGTAATATGTTAGGTTAGGTTAGATTGTGAGTGGTCCATATCGGTCCCTCCACCGCGACCATAAGGTCTATTGTGGCTCACGCCTAATGTCTATATTTCGCCCAACAAATCCAGCCTCCTACAGAGGTCGATAACCTTTCCGGGCGAAAGTTGATCCAGATCATCTGGAGCAAGCTTTACCTTGCCAAAGAGCAGGTGTCTAGTCCTATCCGCTGCCGGACAGGAACACAGCACGTGCTCTGCTGTTTCGTCATTCTCCATACACAGCCGGCACTCGGTCTCCTGACCGATCCCAATACGGTGCATGTGATGCCGCAAGCGACAGTGTCCTGTATACAGGCCGACTAGGGTACTCAGTTGTTGTCTGTTCAACTCTAGAAGTTTCTTAGCCCTTGACTCAGACAGGCCATTTATGAAGGCCTTAGAGTGAGCTAATCCTGGAAGATTTTGCCAATATTGAATTGTCCTTCTATCTGTCCAGGTCTTTAAGGTGCGTTTTGCTGTGCAAGATGTTATTCCCAGCACCGGTTCTGGTCCGACAAAGTCACACTGGGCACCACTCCTGGCAAGCACGTCGGCCGCAACGTTGCCATCATGGTCCGAGTGACCCGGTATCCAGACCAGCGACACCTCATTACAGCTGCCCAATTCGTTAAGGGCAGATTTACAACTCTATACCGTCTTTGAATTGCACCGGTAGGAACCAAGAGCCTTTATTGCAGCTTGGCTATCTGCATATATCTTTATCGATTTGTTTGTGCATAGGTCTTTTAAGCTTTCCCTTGCACACATCTCGATGGCATAAACTTCTGCCTGGTGTATGGTTGCGTACTTGCCGAGGCTAGCTGATAGTCTAGCATCGGTGCTGCCCCCATATGCGCCGGCTCCCACTCCCATATTGGTTTTGGAGCCGTCAGAGTACCAGCAGAGGTCCGCTCTCAACAGGGTCGATTGGTTCCGGTCCCAGTCCTCCCTTTCTGGGAGGACGGTCTTGAAAGACAGATATCTGCTGATTTTTGTAGGCATCAAGTCCGAGACCATTCCCAGAATCCTGTGACAATCACTGTCATCAAGGAGTCCGGATCCCCTCAGACTGACTTTCCTCGGCATGTTATCTGCCGTTTGTATTAGTCTGTACGTTGTCCACCTCGCCACCCTCTCCAACCATATGTGAAGTGGGGGAATATTGAGGAGGACCTCCAGAGCGACTGATGGTGCGGTGCTTATCGCTCCCGTTATCATCAGACATGCTTGTCTCTGTAGATGAGCCAGTTTGGCCCTCGCGGTACCACGAAGTACCTTAGGCCACCAAACTATGGCTCAATATGTTATCATAGGTCAGATAACCACTACAGTTAATAATAACAAAGTCAATTTCTTCACTTTAATTACTTTTAAGTAAGAAAATAATTTCGGATCTTAATCCGTGCACGTGCGTGTGTGAGGATGTGTATGTGTATGTAATATGTTATGTGATGTGTATGTAGTATCTCTACTTGTTGTATCATGATCATGGGTAACTAACCATTAACAACTATTTATGGCTAAGTACGGTCCTGTGCCCTAATATTTGGGGAATCTGATGATCATATTGACAGTGTGGCTTCAGATGGCGCAGTAAGCAGATTGTTACACAAATAGCGCTTATAGAGCTTTAAAATAATATGCTTCCTATTGCTGCACTGAGAAAGACCTGCGCGTAGCTCTATAACACATATGGTGTATTTAATTGTTCTATAAAAGAATTTTCGGCAACACTTACACATCAGTATGGTGCTAAAATCGCGTTAGCTGCGATATTTATACAACATAAATGAAATAGCAATGTGACTTAACCTCAAAGCCAAATTGTTGTTTGTTGTGCTGCTTACTATATAAAACACTACTAATTACAAATTGGCTACTTACTAAAATATTTTTATAATTATTGACTTTCCTTCTTTTTACCTGTTTCCATTTATTTATTGATTGCAAATTGGACATGTTTAGAAACTACACGCTACAGAATACACAACTTGCCACGAAATAAAAAATATATAACGGTGCTTCTTACAAAAGCTATAATATGTGTTATAAAGATCCCAGCGAACGCACTTTTATGCAAAGGAATAATTTTTTAATATAATTGTTTTCTAAGTATTCTATTACAGTCACGTTCCATCCAACAATAAAATAGTTTTTTAACACTTGCGTTCAAGTACACTATGCTATTTGCAGCTATATTGTATCGTAAAAAATGTTAACAATTATGTTTTATAATTGCTCACATAATCACTTAAAGAAAAGCTTTATAAATGTTTGCAAGTTTACAGATATGTTTGGAAGATCGTTGTTATAAAGCCATTACAGAACACTTTTGTTCTGTAAGCTAATATATTCTATAAATATTGTTGTATAGACGTTTACAAAACAACGAAAAACGAAATCTCTAAATATTTTATAATTCTACTCTAAGATTTTCTAACAATAAATTTAAAGAAGCATTTTGCTGCGAGAAGCTAAATACTCACTTTGGCAGTCTTAATAGAACAAAACTGCTTTCGTAGAGCAGTAATATAACAGTAACACAATAAATTTGCGCTATTATTTAAAAATTATATAACATTTTCCGTAGTTGGGACATGCTTATATATCATACAACACGTGTGTGTGTGAACATAACGTTAACAAACAATCAGATAGCGGGAATCGACATGGAACATAACCACAGATCACATGGATACTTAACTTCAACAAAACATCAGGCCAATCGGTGCATATCATAACCTCAAAAGTCAGATAGCGGGAATCGGCATGTAACATACAACACGTGTGTGCCAACATAACCTCAACAACCAGTCAGATAACTGGAAATCGACAAACACATGGAGACCAAAACTGATTGCCGCCATCTTGGAACATTTGACGTCATTCGACAAGTGACAGCCGACAGCTCAGATGACAACTGACAGGCCAATGACAATCTACAACTGACATTGACAGGTGACAGGTGACAGCTGACAGCTTACAGAAGACAGATGACAGGTCAGATCTCAACTGTCAACCTCACACAAATGCGCGTGACGTCACCACACATGCGCAGAAAAAAGTGGAGGGGATAGTCTCAGGTATCTCTCTATCTACTGACCTTAAAGGAAAAATTGTGTGAGGCTTTTTACATCTTGCTGTCTAATATAACACTGTAAGGGACTAGTAAAGCTGTTTTATTCACAGATAAACTTTCAAAAATAATTTTTGAGTTTCATATGATTTTAATTATAATTCGAAGAATTCTGGGGTTTGCTAACATACTTACTATAAAATACGTCCAAATGTCGTTTAAGTTTATTAGGTTTCTTGCTGTCTGTTCCCAAAGTTTTTAAGCATATGACACACAGGACCTCCCTTCTTCATTTGCTTCAGTGCTGATGAACCCAAAGTTTAAATATTCATGAAATGGCTATCGTGAAATGCTCGCTTACGTCCACTTAAAAAAATATCCATGATTCTGTATGCACTGCATAAATCTACTGCTACTCGATTATCGTGCATTGCAGCTAACACGCAAATTACAACATACACATTCACGATAGGTAGAAATATTTACTCGACTGAGACTGGCGGAAACTGAACGTGATATAGCATTTATAGACGCCGCGCAGACCTTCTAAAATGTTCGAAACAAGTTGAAACTTCTCGCGCACCACTGAGATTGTCCGCCATGGTAGACGCAAGATAGGGGAGGGGCGCGATTAGAATTGTGATTGGGTTGCAAATACTGAGAGGTTGAGAAATGCTGTGTTATATAATATCCGTTCAAGTTGTATGACGCAGCCACGGGTGCTCACTGCTAAAGAAGGTCTGCCCCCAAAGCCTGTGGTCCTGTGTTCGATTTCTAGTATGAGTGCCATTATCCTTTTTCAATACTTACTGTACAAATTAATATAGACCCAGATTGTGGCGTTATAATAAAGCAAACTAAATGACTGCACCTTCTACTAGTTACATGCCTTTTAAAGTTGTTGGTCCCCTGTACCATGCGATGTTGGGCACGTTCAATAAGCGCTCTTATAAAAAATAAGGGGTTTGGAAGGATGGTGAGGCGAAACTGATCCCTAGTTTCAGTAATTTTCGCAAGCGTGTTGGACATAGAGCAAATTTTATGAAACAAAAAATTTGCAAGTTGCGGCGTGTTCAACCCTAGACCTGATATATATATATATATATATATATATATATATATATATATATATATATATATATATATATATATATATATATATATATATATATATATATATATATATATATATAATTTATTGCGGGCTAGTAAAATAGCCACGGTACAATGAGTACACAAAGGTTGTAAGGTGGTAATAATACGAGGGGCAGTAAGGTAGTTCTAATACCAGGGATAGTAAAGTAATCCTCTACGATGATTGAATTATTCGTTATTATACGGAGACTAGATTGATTAATATAGGGATGCGTAAACATCTTCAGTCAATGGTGCATCTCAGGGTTGCATGCTATGCTCTTATTGGATGGTTTTATAGACTTTCATCAGTAACTGTTACTATTCAGTTATCTGTATACTATATGTCGTTTGTATTTGTATATTCCTGCTTACGTTATATAGCATAAGGGTGAGTACATCAAGGTTTTACATAGTCTATATCGGCTTGGTACTTGACGATCAGTTCGTTTGTTATAATCCCCCTGTGTTAGTAAGTCCTATTGAACCAACACCAGCCTACGTGGCACTAGCCTTCGTAGCACCAGCCTTCGTGGCTTTACCTAGCCTGTGTGGCATGTCCTAACACGAGTCACTTCCCCTTAAATGTAACTAGCTTTACTCCTATGAACCAGCCAGCTTCGTGGTACCTCCATAGCCTTCGTGTCGCACTCCAGACAGTCCTCCAACAAACCTCAACCTGTCCAGCCTTCGTAGCACCAGCCTTCGTGGCACCAGCCTTCGTGGCACTAGCCTTCGTGGCAACAGCCTTTGTGGCATGTCCTAACCCGAGTAACTTCCCCTTAACTGTAACTAGCTTAACTCCTATCAACCAGCCAGCTTCGTGGTAACTCCATAGCCTTCGTGGCTCACTCCAGACAGTCCTCCAACTAGCCTTAACCTGTCCAGTCTTCGTGGCAACAGCCTGCGTGGCACAAGCCTTCGTGGCACTAGCCTTCGTGGCTTTATCTAGCCTGTGTCGCATGTCCTAACCCGAGTCAATTCCCCTTAACTGTAACTCGCTTTACTCCGTTGAACCAGCCAGCTTCGTGGGAACTCCATAGCCTTCGTGGCGCACTCCAGACAGTCCTCCAACTAATCCTAACCTGATCAGCCTTCGTGGTAATAGCATTCGTGGCACCAACTTTCGTGGCTTTACCTAGCCTGTGTGGCATGTCCTAACCCGAGTCACTTCGCCTTAACTGTAACTAGCTTTACTCCTATGAACCAGCCAGCTTCGTGGTAACTCCGTAGCCTTCGTGGCGCACTCCAGACAGTCCTCCAACTAGCCTTAACCTGTCCGGCCTTCGTGGCACTAGCCTTCGTGGCATCAGCCTCCGTGGCATTACCTAGCATGTGTGGCATGTCCTAACCCGAGTCACTTCCCCTTAACTGTACCTAGCTTTACTCCTATGAAGCAGCCAGCTTCGTGGTAACTCCATAGCCTTCGTGACGCACTTCAGACACTCCTCCAACTAACCTTAAACTGACCATCCTTCGTGGCACCAGCCTTCGTGGCACCATCCTTCGTGGCACCAGCCTTCGTGGCATTATTTAGCCTGTGTGGCATGTACTAACCCGAGTCACTTCCCCTGAACCGTAACTAGCTTTGCTCCTATGAACCAGCTAGCTTCGCGGTAACTCCATAGCCTTCGTGGCGCACTCCAGACAGCACTCCAACTGACCTTTACCTGTCCAGCTTTCGACGCACCAGCCTTCGTGGCACCAGCCTTCGTGGCTTTACCTAGCCTGTTTGGCATGTCCTGACCCGACGAGTCACTTCTCCTAAACTGTAACTAGCTTTACTCCTTCGAACCAGCCAGCTTCGTGGTAACTCCATAGCCTTCGTGGCGCACTCCAGACACTCCTCCAACTTCCTTAACCTGTCTAGCCTTCGTGGCACCAGCCTTCGTGGCTTTACCTAGCCTGTGTGGCATGTCCTAACCCGAGTCACTTCCACTTAACTCTAACTAGCTTTACTCCTTTGAACCAGACAGCTCTGTGGTAACTCCGTAGCCTTCGTGGCGCACTCCAGACAGTCCTCCAACTAATCCTAACCTGACCAGCCTTCGTGGCAATAGTCTTCGTGACACCAGCCTTCGTGGCTTTACCTAGCCTGTGTGGCATGTCCTAACCCGAGCCACTTCCCCTTAACTGTAACTAGGTTTACTCCTACGAACCATCCAGCTTCGTGGTAACTCCATAGCCTTCGTGGTGCACTCCAGACAGTCCTCCTACTGGCCTTAACCTGATCAGCCATCGTGGAACTAGCATTCGTGGCACCAGCTTTCGTGGCTTTACCTAGCCTGTGTGTCATGTCCTAACCCGAGTCACTTCCCATGTCAAGCCTTCGTGGCACCAGCCTTCGTGGCTTTACCTAGCCTGTGTGGCATGACCTAACCCGAGTCACTTCCCCTTAACTGTAACTAGTTTTACTCCTATGAACTAGCCAGCTTAGTGGTACCTCCGTAGCCTTCGTGGCGCACTTCAGACAGTCCTCCAACTAACCTTAACCTGTCCAGTCTTCTTGGCACGAGCCTTCGTGGCACCAGCCTTCGTGACACTAGCCTTCGTGGCACCAGCCTTCGTGACACTAGCCTTCGTGGCACCAGCCTTCATGGCTTTACCTAGCCTGTGTGGAATGTCCTAACCCGAGTCACTTTCCCTTAACTGTAACTAGCTTTACTCCTATGAACCAGCCAGCTTCGTGGTATGTCCATAGCCTTCGTGGCGCACTCCAGACAGTCACTCGACTAACCTTAACCTGTCCAGCCTTCGTGGCACTAGCCTTCGTGGCACCAGCCTTCCTTGCTTTACCTAGCCTGTGTGTGGCATGTCCTAACCCGAGTCACTTCCCCTTAACTGTAACTAGCTTTACTCCTATGAACCAGCCAGCTTCGTGGTAACTCCATAGCCTTCGTAGCGCACTCCAGACAGTCCTCCAACTAGCCTTAACCTGCCAAGCCTTCGTGACACCAGACTGCGTGGCACTAGCCTTCGTAGCACTAGCCTTCGTGGCACTAGCCTTCGTGGCACTAGGCGTTGTGACACCAGCCTTCGTGGATTTACCTAGCCTGTGTGGCATGTCCTAACTCGAGTCACTTCCCCTTAACTGAAACTAGCTTTACCCCTTTGAACCAGCCAGCTTTGTGGTAACTCCGTAGCCTTCGTGGCGCACTCCAGACAGTCCTCCAACTAATCCTAACCTGACCAGCCTTCGTGGCACCAGCCTTCGTGGCAATAGCTTTCGTGGCACCAGCCTACGTGGCTTTACCTAGCCTGTGTAGCATGTCCTAACCAGAGTCAATTCCCGTTAACTGTAACTGGCTTTACTCCTATAAACCAGCCAGCTTCGTGGTAACTCCATAGCCTTCGTGGCGCACTCCAGACAGTCCTCCAACTAGCCTTAACCTGTCCAGCCTTCGTGGCTTCAGCCTTCGTTACATTACCTAGTAGATAGTAGTAGTAGATAGAGAGCCACCTGGGCTCACCCCCTCCACTTTTCTCTGCGCATGCGCGATGACGTCACGCGCATGTGTGTGACGTTGACAGTTGACAGCTGACAGGTCAGCTGTCAATGTCAGCTGTCAATGTCAGCTGTCAATGTCAGCTGTCAATGTCAGCTGTCAATGTCAGCTGTCAATGTCAGCTGTCAATGTCAGCTGCCAATGTCAGCTGTCAATGTCAGCTGTCAATGTCAGTTGTCAGTGTCAGCTGTCAGTGTCAGCTGTCAGCGTCAGCTGTCAGCGTCAGCTGTCAGTGTCAGCTGTCAATGTCAGTTGTCAGTGTCAGCTGTCAATGTCAGCTGTCAATGTCAACTGTCAATGTCAGCTGTCGTGTGTCAGCTGTAATATGTCACATCTGACCTGTTTGATGACGTCAAATGTTCCAAGATGTCCGATCCTGACAGTTGTGACCTGTCATGATGTTCCAAGATGGCCGCAATCAGGTTAGGTCTCCATGTGTTTGTTTTCATCTGTCTGGGTTGTTACATCTGTCCCCTGATGACGTCAAATGTTCCATATTTTTGTCAGAATGAAGCGGCTCGGTTTTGTATAAAATTTTATAAATTTGGTATAAACATGGAAAGTAAATGAAGAATGATGATGGGAAAGTAATGATGGATAAGTAAAGATTAGTAGTAAATGAAGGCAGTGATTGGAAATGTAAGATGGAAGAAAAAATGGTATAAAAACTTTATTTAAAATGGGTTGTCAAAATTCGAAGTGTCATATTTGGATAATGCAGTGTCAAGTATTTTTGGAATAAACTGCTTAAATTATGTCACTATATACAACACAAGTCAAAATGGACTTACTGTATAGACATATTGTGTAATTTCAGCCAACAAAGTATAAAGTATAAGTATAGATAGCCACAACTCAGGTTAGGTCTCCATGTGTTTGTTGTCTGTCTGTCTGAGCTGTCACATCTGACCTGTCTGGGTCTCCATGTGTTTGTCGAATCCCTGCTATCTGATTGTTTGTTGAGGTTATGTGTGTGTTATATGACATATAAGCATGCTGATTTCGGCTATCTGATTGTTTGTTAAGGTTATGTTCGTACACACACACACACACACGTGTTACATGCCGGTTCCTAAGCTGACTGTGTGTTGAGGTTAAGTCTGTATTTGTTATGTCGGCTATCGGCTAGCCGAATGTTTGTTTGTTACGAGCCTGCCAATATTGCTTTAGGGTTATGTTTGTTACAGAAACAGCTGTCGTATAAGCTCACCCATGTGTTGTTTATTGTGTTGGTAGGTGTATTGTATTGGTGTTGCTAGGTAATTTCGGTTTTTGGCGGGAAATTTGAATTTTATTGAAAAGTAGCGTCTCTCGTGTTCAAAGTTTAGCTTGTCGTAGAAGGGAATATTCCATTGGAAGTGGGGTAAAGGGGGAACATTCCCTTATACATACAGATATGAGAGAGATAGACAGACAATTTGAAATCTGGTTTGAAAGAAAAGCATTCTCCTGAAATTAGATTTGAACCCGAGTTCGAACTGACCGTATATATCAGACATAAATGTATTCATCCATAAACCAACTACTCTACAGACACTCAAGAAAAGGTTTGTTTGATGCATGTATATATAAAACAAAACCAGTTGTTGACATATGATAATTTAAACGCGTTTAACAAGTTGTGTAGGCGTTCTCTCTAATACAGTTCATGTATTTGCATATGCAAATTAACCTGTTTCCGGAGTAGGAATAAAACTGATATGAGTTTTAATGTGTGTGTTTTAACGTAGATCTGATTTTATAGTATATATATATATATATATATATATATATATATATATATATATATATATATATATATATATATATATATATATATATATATTATTGCATGCACAGACATGGATATATATTTTTAAAAAAATGTTTTAAAATAAACACATACCTGGAAGTAAAAATCCAATTTATTGTCCTAGCTATAGTCAGACACATGTGGTAAATTGCAGCCTTTTATCCTACTGAACCTACAAATTAAAAACAATTAAATATAAATATATTCGTCAATGAATAGATTTTGACATAGTTGAAATTTATTAGGTAAGGCATAAAAACATTTTTGTATCAGAAAACATTGAACAATTAAACTCACAATGAATGAACTGATTAACAAAATACAAAGTGATATAAACTATATAGACAGCTACAAACACAAACAAGCTGGTAAAAGACCAACTTTATAAAACTGTCTTCGACAGAACAAAGTGAATTTAAATAGGAATGTGATTAGGGATTTTAACAAAATGTGTTAATATGTATAGAAAATAAGTAAAAATTTGTTAATTATCAATTAGGGAAACTATGTGTTAGTAATTATTCTAGAAAAATAAGGTTTAATGCGTTAATGAATGATAGGTTATAAATTTTAAAACAAACACAATTTGACTTACATGTATAAAATCGGAATATTGAATTATATGCAGGAAATTACTTTCTTTTGACTAATGTAGTTAAATCATGTTATTGGCTTATCTGAAAACAGAAAATGGTGATTGGTAAATAAAAAGTTTAAATAAAAATTAACAACTGTGATTCGAAGTTACAAAACAAAAGATAAAAATTAGAACTTCCGGGAAGAAGAACGAGAGATTGGGAGGAAGACGCTGGTAGAAAGAAGAAGCTAGTAGATTGCAGCAAGAGAAAATTTTCAAAAAAGTTAATATAAATGATTAAAAACTAGAGTGAAAGTATTTTATAGGTTATACCTACCAGTAAACAGCTATACAACAACTCCAATCAAGAATACCCGTACATAAATTTAGTAAAAACAGTGAATAAGCTAGAAGATTGACCCACGCCAAGTAAACCAAAAGGTAATACATCAATAATTGTTAAAAAGTGTATTATATCTACAAAACAAGAAATGAACCTGTAAGTTTTATAAAAGAATATGTCAACGTCAATCCAAGAAGTTAAATGTCATTTGCAAAGGCAATCATACCAAAAGAAGAACTAAATAAAAAATATTTATGAAGTACTTGTAAGAGTCACCAGAGGGCGATAAGTAAACGTAAGAAATTCAACCTTATTTCCTCCATTTTAATATTTCCGTTGCCAAGCAACAAAATTCACCTGAAACGACGTTACCATGGTGATAAATAATTGCCAATGAAACTATTCAGATCCGTCATAGCAAGTAATAACATTTTTTTAAACAAAGCATTGGAAATAAAATTCTCAATAATAAGTCATAATTGCATTAATAAAGCTGTCACATTTGTATGTTAAAATTAGTAATATACGGGATCCCAAGTAAGAATTTAAATTTATAAAATTAAGTCAATAACCAAACAAAAAGCTTTTTGATAAAAATAATAATAATAATAAATATTTTTAAAAAAATTTCAAATTATATATTGCTCATTATTTTATTTTCTGTAAATGTCACACATATCTGTCCATTGACCAATTAATCCTCTAGCAGTATATAAAAAGTTCAGCAAATATAATATATATGCACCAAGAGTAAGAATTTTCGACATTGGTGGACCAAACTATTAAACATTCCCTGTAGGTAAGAAGAGTATCAACAAAATAGCTGTGGCATAGTAAGTAGATCAAAAACCAGGTAGATATTTAATTTGATAAAATTATATATATATATATATATATATATATATATATATATATATATATATATATATATATATATATATATATATATATATATATATATATATATATATATATATATATATATATATATTAATAAACTCATAATTTAATTCAGTATAATAATATAAAAAAAAAACAAAAACAAAAGGCGCCCAACAAAAACATAATAAAACAAATAAAACAAATATCAACACCTATATTTAAATAAAAATACAGTAAAAATAATAAAACCAACAAAAACTTTAATAACACATTTATTTCAATATTATAATAATCAATTTCAAAATTACAATAAAACACAATACACTATACAAAAATACAATATATAAAATCACCAATATACAATACGCACCCCCCAAAACACAATAATTGTCACCACAAATGTGAGGGCTTCGAAAATTCTTACAAATTTCGATAATAACGTAAATAACAAAAATAAAAATGCCTAGAGGGAGAAAAGTAACTACTATAAAAGACAGACAGGACAGGGGTGACGACAGAGAACAAGAACCACAAGAAAGTATAGAAATGGATCAGGAGAGAAGAGATGAGCAAGAGATTAGTGAGAATGTAGAAGAACAGGCCGAAGAAATGGTAAACGTAAGAGAAGTAACAGTGGTAGAAGAACAGACACTTGACGGAGGCAAGGTAGAAGAAACTATTACGCCCAAACAAAAATCTGACATTGACTACGATAGAATGTTAACATTACTGCAAAGTATGAACCAGAAAATGGACAAACAAGAAATGAATATAAATAGCCTAAAACAAGACATAAATGAAAGTAAAAGGGAAATGAATGAAAGTTTAAGTGGTATAAAACGAGATATAAATGAGAAAGTAGAAAAAATTGGAGAAAATATGGGTAGTTTAAAGAATGACATGAATGAGAAAATGGAAAACCAGGAGAGAATGATGCATGAAAATATAAATAGTCTGAAAGGAGAGATTAAGAAGGAAATGAATGAGGGAATCAAGAAGATGGATGAACGACTAAAAGAAATGGATGAGAAAATAACAGGAAAAATGGAGAAAGATATGCAAGACTTGAAAATAGACATAGAAAGAAAGGTGGATGACAAGATAACTGAGAATATGAAGGAAACAGGAAAGATGCTGCTAGAGAGAATGAAAGTGACAGAGGATGAGATAAGTAGTATAATACAGGTGGGAAATGAAAGATATCAGAGTACGATTGGCATGAATATGATAATGGAACAAAAGATTGAAAATTATCAAAGTGAAATAAATGGAAAGTTGACTGAGACGAAAGAGAACGTTGAAAGAGTAGAACAAGTAACAAGAGTCAGTGTGGATGAGATGAAAAGATTGAAAGATGAGACAGAGATGAGATTAAATTTAGAGACTGTGAGAATAAGAGAAGGAGTAGAAGAAAATATGAAACAGAAATTAGAAATAATCGAACGTCAGATAAGGCAAGGTATGGGGAAAGAAAGAGTTGTTTACCCAGTCACAAACGAGACAGGACTTAAATTTGATGGACACATAAATAAATTACACCCAAAAGTATTCGTCACGAGTCTGCTGAACAAGCTGAAAAATATTTACGATCTCCAAGATATAAAAGAAATTATAAAGCAAAGCTTGAAAGGAGATGCGCTGGTATGGTTCACCAGCAAAGAAGAAGGGATAGAGAACGCAGAAGACTTTGAAAGAAAATTTATGAGCCATTATTGGGGAGATACGCAGCAAGGTTTGGTAAGAGAAAAATTATACTTTGGAAGATACAATCCGAACGATTCAAAGGAAATGTCGAGCTATGCTTTGCATATATATATGACATGGCGCAACATTTAACTCCGAGAATGAGAGAGGAAGAACTAATAGTGTACATAGCAAGACATTTTAGCAAGGAAATATCAGGGACGATAGGAATCTATAACATAAGAACGCTTGACCAAATGATTGATTACCTACAAAGGATACAGCGAACCACCCGGAATGAAACTAAAGAAAAAAATGAAAATAGGAGGCGTAACTATGAGGAAAATCGACCAAATTACAGACAAGATACAAATGGGGGGAACAGGTATAATGGACGACAATATGAACCGTACAATGACTCACAAAATGAACAAGGGTGAAGATATACGTGGAACAGAGAAAACTATAGACAAAATAACAATAATAATAATAGATACAACAATCAAGGGAACAATTATAACAAATATAACAATGGATACAGGGAAAATAACAGAGGTGACAATGGGTATCGTAAAGAAAACTATTCAGAGGAGAATAATAGAAATAACTACCCATATAACAGGGGTGGAAATTTCAATAATAATAATTCTAATCGTGAACGAATGGGGAATAATGAACAATATAATCCCAGACGCAGGGAGGAGCGTGACAATGGACAGCAAATGAGGCAAAACACGATCAGAGAGGAAAATTTCGAACTCAAAGGGAGATAAGGAGCCACACCAAAAATGAGAGAACAAAATGACACGTATGACGCAATATATATACGAGTAGCAAAGTTAACGAGGCAAGGGCAAGAAGTCCAAGCAGGACTGTCGAGCATGCCATCGTCCATTCAAATTTTTAGACAAGCACAAGCCCTATGACGACAATGACATACTCAACGCAACCAACAATACATGTATATATGAACATCCAAGGGAAATATTCAAAAACGATAAAGAGGCTGAAGAAAATGAGGAATCAATAGGGTTAATTTTTATAAAGGGAAAAATAAATAAAAAGGAAATAGAAATAATGTTAGATACAGGATCGGAAGCCTCCATCGTATATGAAAAAGTACTGGAAAACCTCAAAAATGGAGAAATAGGAAGAATAAAAATACCAAAAATAACGTTAATCAATACAAAAAGACTAGGAAAGAAAGAGAAACTTAAAAGAATGAGGCCGGAGGCAAACAGATGGGAAATTTCAAATGGGCAGTGACAATATTACAAAAAGACTAGGAAAGAAAGAGCAAATTAAAAGAATGAGGTCGGAGGCAAACAGATGGGAAATTTCAAAGGGGCAGTGCCAATATTACAAATAGACTTGGAGCGAAAGGATTTTGAATTAAATTGAATGATTTTGTAAGAAAGAAGCAATTTAATTTTGAAAATCAAGAGGCCAGAAGGCAAAAGAAAGAAATAATATCAAAAGAAATGGGCTGTAAGCAAGAGAGAAAAGTAACGTATTGGAAAAACTCGAGGCATATAAGAAAAGTGAAGTATGAAAATGACAACAATAATGACAATGAACGCAGAGGACGGTAAAGCAAGCAAAAAGAGAAAATATATGAAAATGGTTAAGAAAATAAAAATTTACAGAATTCTAAAGATATGTGTTAATATGGAAAGAGAAGAGTTAGTAAGTTGGTGTAGCTACTAGTAAATAGAAGAAAATAGGCCTAATGAGAGGTTCTGATGAAAATGAATAATGAATATTTATATATGTATATGAAAATGAAATGAAGTATATTAGGGGAATGGATGATTGATTAAAGAAGATGGAAACCATATAAGAATTATATTAATAAATACCAGAAGAATGAGATAATTGAAAAGCTGCTAATCCGAGAAAGTAAAGTTGAATAAAATAAAACGTCATTATAGTTTAATGAAAATAAATTTATGGACAAGCCAAGAGAAACCAGATACAAAGAAAATAGAAGACCGCAAATAAAAGAGAAGAAAGTCGTAGATATACAGAAGTAATATATATATATATATATATATATATATATATATATATATATATATATATATATATATATATATATATATATATATATATATATATATATATATATATATATATATATAAGTTTGGGGAAGATTGATGGTTGGCAAATACTAAAAGAAATAGAAAGGGTTTAAAATTAAAATGAACAACTTCAGAAGGGGGTAATTTAAATTTGAAACAATAACGCCAGAGGCAAAAACATGATGAACAATATTAAAGCAGTGCTAAATGAAATCGAAAGCAGTGTGGAACTTAAAATAACTAAACAGAAAGAACTTAGATGAATGGTAAAAGTAATGTTGGTTGCATATACACATACACGATGGACTAACGAACAAGAGATAAAGACGTATACACACACACATGAATCATTTATACAGGGGGGTAAATTTGAGGTTATAAGCGTTGACTTAAAAGTCAATCCAACAACGTATTATTAAACGTTAGTTTGCAAATTGCTATATACAAATAGAGCATGCATTTAAATATTGACGTAAAGGTCAATTTGACATTTGATTTCAGCGATTAATCGAAATTTGCTTTAGATATCTATATAAAGCATGTAACTTAAAAATTAAGTCTAATGTTGCTTCTGCAAACATGATTTTCAAAAAGGCATATAGTTAAAAAAGGAATAATTGTTGATATCCATTTCAAAAGGATAACGAAGCACTTCTCACGACACTAAGATTTTTTTTGAAGCACTAAAAACACAAACACACACTATACAGGAATTTGGTAGAAACATAGATTCAGAGCAGGGTAGCGTAGTTATTTTCAATAAGCAGATGTCTTGAATAACAACAATTTTCTATAACAAATATTTTTCAATGGAAATTTTTTTTTTGAATGCCAAGTATATTTCATTTTGAATGGCAAGTATCTTGAAGCAGCTGATAAACCTGACGACAGGGTTGATCAATTTTGTACAATAAATATCAGATACATCTTGACCTTGAATGACTGGAACAATCTGAAAATAAACACTTCATGTAAAGTGGGTATTGAATAAAGAATTTCAATTCTCGAACAGATTTAAAATTATTTATTGGGGAAATTTATTGCATGCACAGACATGGTTATATATTTCTTAAAAATGTTTTAAAATAAACACATACCTGGAAGTAAAAAACCAATTTATTGTCCTAGCTATACAGGTGGTAAATTGCAGCCTTTTATCCTACTGAACCTACAAATTAAAAACAATTAAATATAAATATATTCGTCAATGAATAGATTTTGACATAGTTTAAATTTATTAGGTAAGGCATAAAAAACATTTTTGTATCAGAAAACATTGAACAATTAAACTCACAATGAATGAACTGCTTAACAAAATACAAAGTGTTATAAACCCGGTATAGACAGATACAAACACAAACAAGCTGGTAAAAGACCAAATTTATAAACTGTCTTCGACAGAACAAAGTGAATTTAAATAGGAATGTGATTAGGGATTTTAACAAAATGTGTTAATATGTATAGAAAATAAGTAAAAATTTGTTAATTATCAATTAGGGAAACTATGTGTTAGTAATTATTCTAGAAAAATAAGGTTTAATGTGTTAATGAATGATAGGTTATAAATTTTAAAACAAACACAATTTGACTTACATGTATAAAATCGGAATATTGAATTATATGCAGGAAATGACTTTCTTTTGACTAATGTAGTTAAATCATGTTTTTGGCTTATCTGAAAACAGAAAATGGTGATTGGTAAATAAAAAGTTTAAATAAAAATTAACAACTGTGATTCGAAGTTACAAAACAAAAGATAAAAATTAGAACCTCCGGGAAGAAGAACGAGAGATTGGGAGGAAGACGCTGGTAGAAAGAAGAAGCTAGTAGATTGCAGCAAGAGAAAATGTTCAAAAAAGTTAATATAAATGATTAAAAACTAGAGTGAAAGTATGTTATAGGTTATACCTACCAGTAAACAGCTATACAACAACTCCAATCAAGAATACCCGTACATAAATTGAGTAGAAACAGTGAATAAGCTAGAAGATTGACCCACGCCAAGTAAACCAAAAGGTAATACATCAATAATTGTTAAAAAGTGTATTATATCTACAAAACAAGAAATGAACCTGTAAGTTTTATAAAAGAATAATATGTCAACGTCAATCCAAGAAGTTAAATGTCATTTGCAAAGGCAATCATACCAAAAGAAGAACTAAATATAAAATATTTATGAAGTACTTGTAAGAGTCACCAGAGGGCGATAAGTAAACGTAAGAAATTCAACCTTATTTCCTCCATTTTAATATTTCCGTTGCCAAGCAACAAAATTCACCTGAAACGACGTTACCATGGTGATAAATAATTGCCAATGAAACTATTCAGATCCGTCATAGCAAGTAATAACATTTTTTTAAACAAAGCATTGGAAATAAAATTCTCAATAATAAGTCATAATTGCATTAATAAAGCTGGCACATTTGTATGTTAAAATTAGTAATATACGGGATCTCAAGTAAGAATTTAAATTTATAAAATTAGGTCAATAACCAAACAAAAAGCTTTTTGATAAAAATAATAATAATAATAAATATTATAAAAAAAAATATTTCAAATTATATAATGCTCATTATTTTATTTTCTGTAAATGTTAATCCTCTAACAGTATATAAAAAGTTCAGCAAATATAATATATATATATATATATATATATATATATATATATATATATATATATATATATATACATATATACATATATATATATATATATATATATATATATATATATATATATATATATATATATATATATATATATATATATATATATATATATATATATATATATATATATATATATAATTTTATCAAATTAAATATCTACCTGGATTTTGATCTACTTACTATGCCACAGCTATTTTGTTGATACTCTTCTTACCTACAGGGAATGTTTAATAGTTGGGTCCACCAATGTCGAAAATTCTTACTCTTGGTGCATATATATATATATATTATATTTGCTGAACTTTTTATATACTGCTAGAGGATTAATTGGTCAATGGACAGATATGTGTGACATTTACAGAAAATAAAATAATGAGCATTATATAATTTGAAATATTTTTTTATAATATTTATTATTATTATTATTTTTATCAAAAAGCTTTTTGTTTGGTTATTGACTTAATTTTATAAATTTAAATTCTTACTTGGGATCCCGTATATTACTAATTTTAACATACAAATGTGCCAGCTTTATTAATGCAATTATGACTTATTATTGAGAATTTTATTTCCAATGCTTTGTTTAAAAAAATGTTATTACTTGCTATGACGGATCTGAATAGTTTCATTGGCAATTATTTATCACCATGGTAACGTCGTTTCAGGTGAATTTTGTTGCTTGGCAACGGAAATATTAAAATGGAGGAAATAAGGTTGAATTTCTTACGTTTACTTATCGCCCTCTGGTGACTCTTACAAGTACTTCATAAATATTTTATATTTAGTTCTTCTTTTGGTATGATTGCCTTTGCAAATGACATTTAACTTCTTGGATTGACGTTGACATATTATTCTTTTATAAAACTTACAGGTTCATTTCTTGTTTTGTAGATATAATACACTTTTTAACAATTATTGATGTATTACCTTTTGGTTTACATGGCGTGGGTCAATCTTCTAGCTTATTCACTGTTTCTACTCAATTTATGTACGGGTATTCTTGATTGGAGTTGTTGTATAGCTGTTTACTGGTAGGTATAACCTATAAAATACTTTCACTCTAGTTTTTAATCATTTATATTAACTTTTTTGAACATTTTCTCTTGCTGCAATCTACTAGCTTCTTCTTTCTACCAGCGTCTTCCTCCCAATCTCTCGTTCTTCTTCCCGGAGGTTCTAATTTTTATCTTTTGTTTTGTAACTTCGAATCACAGTTGTTAATTTTTATTTAAACTTTTTATTTACCAATCACCATTTTCTGTTTTCAGATAAGCCAAAAACATGATTTAACTACATTAGTCAAAAGAAAGTCATTTCCTGCATATAATTCAATATTCCGATTTTATACATGTAAGTCAAATTGTGTTTGTTTTAAAATTTATAACCTATCATTCATTAACACATTAAACCTTATTTTTCTAGAATAATTACTAACACATAGTTTCCCTAATTGATAATTAACAAATTTTTACTTATTTTCTATACATATTAACACATTTTGTTAAAATCCCTAATCACATTCCTATTTAAATTCACTTTGTTCTGTCGAAGACAGTTTATAAATTTGGTCTTTTACCAGCTTGTTTGTGTTTGTAGCTGTCTATACCGGGTTTATATCACTTTGTATTTTGTTAAGCAGTTCATTCATTGTGAGTTTAATTGTTCAATGTTTTCTGATACAAAAATGTTTTTTATGCCTTACCTAATAAATTTAAACTATGTCAAAATCTATTCATTGACGAATATATTTATATTTAATTGTTTTTAATTTGTAGGTTCAGTAGGATAAAAGGCTGCAATTTACCACCTGTATAGCTAGGACAATAAATTGGTTTTTTACTTCCAGGTATGTGTTTATTTTAAAACATTTTTTAAAAATATATAACCATGTCTGTGCATGCAATAAATTTCCCCAATAAATAATTTTAAATCTGTTCGAGAATTGAAATTCTTTATTCAATACCCACTTTACATGAAGTGTTTATTTTCAGATTGTTCCAGTCATTCAAGGTTAAGATGTATCTGATATTTATTGTACAAAATTGATCAACCCTGTCGTCAGGTTTATCAGCTGCTTCAAGATACTTGCCATTCAAAATAAAATATACTTGGCATTCAAAAAAAAAATTTCCATTGAAAAATATTTGTTATAGAAAATTGTTGTTATTCAAGACATCTGCTTATTGAAAATAACTACGCTACCCTGCTCTGAATCTATGTTTCTACCAAATTCCTGTATAGTGTGTGTTTGTGTTTTTAGTGCTTCAAAAAAAATCTTAGTGTCGTGAGAAGTGCTTCGTTATCCTTTTGAAATGGATATCAACAATTATTCCTTTTTTAACTATATGCCTTTTTGAAAATCATGTTTGCAGAAGCAACATTATACTTAATTTTTAAGTTACATGCTTTATATAGATATCTAAAGCAAATTTCGATTAATCGCTGAAATCAAATGTCAAATTGACCTTTACGTCAATATTTAAATGCATGCTCTATTTGTATATAGCAATTTGCAAACTAACGTTTAATAATACGTTGTTGGATTGACTTTTAAGTCAACGCTTATAACCTCAAATTTACCCCCCTGTATAAATGATTCATGTGTGTGTGTATACGTCTTTATCTCTTGTTCGTTAGTCCATCGTGTATGTGTATATGCAACCAACATTACTTTTACCATTCATCTAAGTTCTTTCTGTTTAGTTATTTTAAGTTCCACACTGCTTTCGATTTCATTTAGCACTGCTTTAATATTGTTCATCATGTTTTTGCCTCTGGCGTTATTGTTTCAAATTTAAATTACCCCCTTCTGAAGTTGTTCATTTTAATTTTAAACCCTTTCTATTTCTTTTAGTATTTGCCAACCATCAATCTTCCCCAAACTTATATATATATATATATATATATATATATATATATATATATATATATATATATATATATATATATATATATATATATATATATATATATATTACTTCTGTATATCTACGACTTTCTTCTCTTTTATTTGCGGTCTTCTATTTTCTTTATATCTGGTTTCTCTTGGCTTGTTCATAAATTTATTTTCATTAAACTATAATGACGTTTTATTTTATTCAACTTTACTTTCTCGGATTAGCAGCTTTTCAATTATCTCATTCCTCTGGTATTTGTTAATATAATTCTTATATGGTTTCCATCTTCTTTAATCAATCATCCATTCCCCTAATATACTTCATTTCATTTTCATATACATATATAAATATTCATTATTCATTTTCATATATATATATATATATATATATATATATATATATATATATATATATATATATATATATATATATATATATATATATATATATATATTCTTAATAAACTCATAATTTATTTCAGTATAATAATATAAAAAAAAAACAAAAACAAAAGGCGCCCAACAACAAAAACATAATAAAACAAATAACACAAATATCAACACCTATATTTAAATAAAAATACAGTAAAAATAATAAAACCAACAAAAACTTTAATAACACATTTATTTCAATATTACAATAATCAATTTAAAAATTACAATAAAACACAATACACTATACAAAAATACAATATATAAAATCACCAATATACAATACGCACCCCCCAAAACACAATAATATATATATATATATATATATATATATATATATATATATACATATATATATATATATATATATATATATATATATATATATATATATATATATATATATATATATATATATATATATATATATATATATATATATATATATATATATATATATATATGGAGTGATCAAAAATACAAGTAACAAAACTCTATTTAAAACATCAAATACGAAGGTTGTTTGATATGTGTTGTTTGAATGCTAACAGACCGCTAAATAATATAAGAGTATACTTACCTACAGCAAGAGACGTCATCCTTGTTTCACAGCTTAACACCTACTAAACAGGTGTGTATGACTTTGGTCTTTTGTTTGAGCTTGTACAGGTTGTTGTTTGAAAGGATATAGAACACACATAGGTCATGACAGTTTGATGTCTTTGCTTAGACCGACAGATATGTGTAATAACAGACAGACAGACAACTATTTAACAATGGATAGAGAGAGAGAGAGCTGATCAGTATAACACTGGTAAACGTTGTGAGCAGTCATGTTCTTTGGTTCAAGTGTCTCCTGTGTTGAGGAAACCGACAGACAGACAATTGATTGCCAACGAGTATCATAGATAACCTTGTTTGAGCTTGTACATGCTGTTGAAAGAATATAACACACAGGTCATGACAGTTTGATGTCTTTGCTTAGACTGAGAGATGCGTGTGTAATAACATACAGACAAACAGACAGACAGACAGATAACTATTCAACAACGGATAGAGCTAATCAGTATATAACACCGGTAGACGTTGCAAGCAGTCATGTTCTTTGATTCAAGTGTCTCCTGTATAGAGGAAACAGACAGACAGACAATTGATTGCCAACGAGTATCATAGATAACCTTGTTTGAGCTTGTACATGCTGTTGTTTGAAACGATATAACACACACAGGTCATGACAGCTTGATGTCTTTGCTTAAACTGACAGATGCGTGTGTAATAACAGACAGACAGACAGACAACTATTTAACATCTTTTGTTTGAGCTTGTACACGTTGTTTGAAAGGATATAACACACAGGTCATAACAGTTTGATGTGTTTGCTTTAGACTGACAGATATGTGTAATAACAGACAGACAGACAGACAGACAGACAAACAACGATTTAACAAAGGTTGGAGCGAAAGTTGACCAGTAAAACACTGGTAAAACGTAACAAATAGCCATGTTCTTTGGTTCAAGTGTCTTCTGTGTTGAGGAAACAGACACACAGACAGATATATCCTTGGTATTGTCTGATACATGCTGTTGTTTTTAAAGGATATATAACACATATAGATAGTGACATGTCTTTGCTTATTACATACCTACAGTATGACCTTGGTCTTGTTTGAGCTTGTACATATGTTTAACAAACGTAAGAGAGGCCTACAAAGGCTAAACAACGTTTTACAGTTCTGGCCTTGGTCCTGTTTGAGCTTGTCTGTGCATCTGTTTAACATACGTAAGAGAGGCACGCTTTGGGTAAACAACGTGTCAGTTGACCTAGGGGAATGTTATATTGTGTTATGTACGTTGAATCATCCCATTATACTTGTTTGAGGTTATCTAGAATACAGCCGTTGACATAACAGAAAGGATGCCATCATCACATTATTTGTGTTTGTAGAAAAGGCCCCAGCTCGCACCTTAAATCGTTCCTATTTTCCATAATATTCTATGTATTTTAGCCGAAAATACAGTTTTGGATACGGTTTCCCATAAGAAACACCGTATTTACAGACACACACATTTAGTAAGGTTTATGTGAAAACAAATACAGTTTTAAAAACGGTTACTGTGGCAACATGTATAAATTGGCTACACACACTCTTAAGCTCATTCACAATTCAGTTATCGCAGAGAAAAGGCGTACTGCAGTTTGCTTTATCCAAGTCTGTTTCAAAATGGTTACATTAAGTGATGTGTGTTACCAGCAAATTAAAGACAACTTCTGGTATGGTCTATTGGAGACTTTTAAGTTATTATCGATAAGAACACTGGTTATTTCAATGCAACTAAACTGTGTAAAAATAGTGAGAAAAGATTTCGACATTGGTTGGAAAATAAGAAAACTAAAGAGTTGATCTCTTATTACAACAACAATTTAAAGTCACAATTAGTCACAATTAAGGGGCCGGTATTCCGACCCCCTAAATGTACCGGAAGCAACATCTCAAGTAACACCAACAACTGCTACCTACTTGGTGGACTTTGGTGGAACAGAGACTGAAAACAACTCGATATCTGGTACATATGTGTGTAAAGATTTGATA
The DNA here is from genome assembly GCA_964006375.1 of Tillus elongatus. Lineage (NCBI taxonomy): Eukaryota > Metazoa > Arthropoda > Insecta > Coleoptera > Cleridae > Tillus > Tillus elongatus. The sequence goes on from OZ023271.1 coordinate 15,838,783, forward strand.
TTAAATTTGGCTTGCTGGATATCCAATCAGTTCTATGACAAATGCAACCAAATTATTTTTGATTTTTCCTAAGCGAATCAGAAATACAGAGATAACCTAGAGGCTAGTAAAGTGAAATTAATGGAGATAAATGATGAGGTGCAGCGTATGCGAGAAACAAATGCTAAAGTCACAGAACATCTTGAAGATATATCCCCAAAGCCAAGTAACCCGAGAAAAATAAGTGTGTTTGGTTTACTTGCAATAAACGAGAAATGCACCCCCTATCCATATCATGTTGTAAGAACACAAAAGAAAAGTTTCCCAAGAGCTGTGAGGAACTTTAAAAATAAACACCCCAACGCCCAAGTGATCCTAAACAAGCTGTATGATCCAAATTCAGTAAATCTCTTTAACAGAATCAAGACTGAAGTGAAATACCTTACAGCACATAGAAGAACCTACATATAGCAGATGTACCACAAGATAAGTTTGTTCAGGATATTATTGCTTTACGACTTACTTTTTAATTGTATTACAACAAAATAAAAACACATTAATTTTAACAAAGACTTTTATTTGATTCTAAGTATGTAAACTCCTACCATTTGTTAGTCCTATTAGTCGTGTTTGAGCTTGTATAGAATACAGCCGTTGACATAACCGAAAGGATGACATCATCACATTATTTCTGTTTGTAGAAAAGGCCCCAGCTCACACCTTAAATCGTTCCTATTTTCCATAAGATTCCATATGTTTTAACCAAATATACAGCTTTTGACGCGGTTTTCCATAAGAAACAACGTATTTACAGACACACATGAAACAAACAGACAAATGATTTGAATAATAAACAGGTAAGATGTGTTATCTTGTTTGATTGTTGTGTTGTTATGTCATTTAGCTTTGGTTGTGAACTTTGAATTTTACACAAGAAACAGACGTATAGTTAACATATAGAGCCCCTTTCCATGCTTGATATAAACCCAGCAGATGTCATTCTTTGGCAGGGGCGCTTTGAATTTTACACACGAAACAACAGACAAATGATTGATATATCGTTATCGATTGCTTATAACAAAATCGTTGTTATTAACAAGCTATGTTTTTATATACATATTAAACTTGATACTGAATGTATGCTATAGTTGATGCAATAAGAGAAAGACACGTATAAAGTGAAAAACAGAAGGTTGTAGCATGGATTCTAAAGAAATTTTGTACATAACTGCCTAAACACTCCCTGTATATGCAGAAGCCTGAGCGGGGACCTCGAGAGCTGCCGCAAACACAGGCCCGAGTCAACGGTTTCATCGATGTTTAATAGAATAGCGGCTATCAGTCCCGGGCCTCCTGCTTAACTAGTATATTAGAATTCAACATCTCAATGCCCTACTTTAATTTTAAATAACAAAACACGTTCTCGATTGAATTAATACACAACAATATGCATTGCATTAATACATACAGAGTGGTACACTGTTCTAGTTCAAAATACACAATTTAAAGGAATTGAGATACGCGTGTGTATACGTTATTTTTTGTAAAAGAGATGTTTGACTTACACATATATATGTTTTATGTGAAAAAACACAAGTTAAACATGAAGGGGTTTATTTAACACTATACTGCGGGTTTTATATTGTTTGTTACATTTTTTAACACTATACTGTGGGTTTATATTGTCTGTTACAGTTTTTACAACCAAGTACAGTTTATACAAAATACAATATTTCTTATTACAAAAAGTACAACAGCTTAATAAACACTAGACTAAAATACAACAGTTTTAATATAAACACAGTTGAAAAATAATACTCTAGATTTACAGAGCTAATGAGCCCATACATAATGATTGCAAGGTTTGCGGTTTATAAGGTCGCCAAAAATAGAAAGCACTGGCTGGGTTTTCAACAAAAAGAAGTTTTTTAGTTTTATCCGCTTTATAAAAAACAAATCGATTATCTAAAGCATATTTATAGTGCTGAAATATTTTGAGTATAAAAAGTTCTTTATGAATAAACAGTTCAGGCAAAAAACTATAACTATACCACACTATCTTCTCATCTGAAAAAGTACGGTAAAACATAAAACCATTCTTAATCCTACGAGAACCTAGCATATTAAGTAAATTACAACAGTCGTAACCATCTCCAGGTATTATTAAACGAATTACATGATAATATGGTTCGGTACCGCATAGTGTAGAAGTATAACCTCCTAGCACACAACAAAATTTGTTCTCAGTTTCAAACCACTATATCAGTCAACACACTGTCCAGGATTATTTGATCAAATGGTGTTTTTAACCGAGGTTTTAATTCCTTGCTGATGAAAGTGATATTTCTTAACTGTTCTATTATGAAAATTTTTGTAGCAGTAAATCGACACAAGGTTCACATAGGAGTAACTCGTGTATAAGATCCTCCACAATAAAATGAGTGCGCAATTGAATTTTCTTACACAGAAAAAGGTATTTAAGAATTAGTTTCGAATGTTCCAAGTGTAGCTTATGACGACGTTGAAAACACAAGAGTTCGTTCCAAAAGACTAATGTTATAAACTAAAAATACAGGTTAGTCCAACTTTATATAGTTAAAAACTGTATGAGAAATAAGCTGTTCATGATTTAACACAGGACTATTTTTTGTTCTGTTTTCACTGTCTATAGACTCAAACTTGTTTCATTTTTCATACAGCCAAACAACAACTTTGTACTCCTAAAGCCCACAACACAATCAAGGAGATCATTAAGGAAATCCCTATTATTTTAAAATTTATATTGTCGTATACATATTAAAGTTTGTGGCTAGCGAGTCAGTCGTCCGACCTCGCACCGAGCAGAGGTCCGTCAAGAGCCAGCCCAGCAGAGAGCCAGCGTAGTTCAACGTGCAGCCGCAGTCAAGCCAGCGCCGAGGTGAGTCTCCGCCTACTTTGTTCCGGGTGTCGTGTTCTATACACGGTGCTTGTAGCAAACGTTGGGTCGTGAGCAACGATTCGGTGGTAAGTTTCACCGCAGACGTTACTGCCGTTTTCACGGCGGTGCGTTTATTAATAGGTTACCGACCGTAAACTTCACGGTCGTTTTTTTCTCGTCTCTTTTGGATCCAGTATTCGCCCTACCCTGGTTAACGTTGATGGACACCCAAATAGAGATAAGACCACCTCCTTCGGGTATATCCTGGTGGAGGGGTACATCGAGCACCCCTGCTTCACCCCTAATAGCCATGGCCGACATGGCTACCATTGATAGGCTCCCAAAGCACCTCCGGGAGCTTATCGTACCTTTCCGCTCCCTGTCGTCAGACCTCAGAGCGGCTTTTCTAGCCGCTTTGACGGCTGAACCCAGCCCATCCCCGTCCCCGATCCCTCCCCCATTGCCACAGTCCGTCCCCGCTGCTCAGCCTGAGCGAGCCGGCCCTTCCCAGCCGACCGCAAAAGTTGGAAAGCGTAAGGCGTCACCGCCTCCATCTCCTGGAAACAGGAAAAATCGTCAACGGAATGTCCCATCCGATGACGAATCCATGTCTTGCGAGTCTGACTCCGAGGCAAGCCAAGACCAGGAGCGGGCTGCAAGTACTCATCCTACCCATGCTCCTCCCATATACCTCCATAACAAGGATAAGTGGACCTATCTTTCTGGCCACTTTTCCCGTCATAAGATCAGCTGTGGCAAGGCCAAGAATCTCACAGATTCCGTGAGAATTGACTTGGCAACAGCGGACGATTTCAGACAGGCTACCAGAATCAAGGATAGCCTGCAGCTACAATACCACTCCTACCAGCTCCAGGAGGACAGACTTCTAAAGATTCGGGGGGTCTGTGAAACCATCCCCATAGAAGAGGTCGAACAAGACCTCATCAAACAGGGTTTCCATCCCGTTGGCGTCCATCGTATGTGTCGCAGAGGTAGGGGCAACAAAAAAATCCCCATGCCCCTCATCATGACCAACCTCCCTAAGTCCGAAAGGTTCATTTTCGGCATCAAAACTGTGCAAACTCCTCGTCAAGGTGGAGTCGCTACACAAAAAAAAAAACCTTTCCGAACCAGTGCCATCGCTGCCAAAGGTTTGGTCACTCTCAACAATCTTGTAGGGGAGCCCCCCGCTGCGTGAAATGTAGCGGCCCCCATTTGTCTGTGGAGTGTAAAAAGCCCCTATCCGTTGACCCAACTTGCTGCAACTGCGAGAAGGGACACACCGCCAACTATAAAGGCTGCCCGAAATTCCCCAAACCCAACAAACAGACCTCCCAACGGAAGCCGCAAATTTCCTATGCGGCTACCATTGGATCTTCCCGCCCCGTCCAACCCACAACAACCCCGAAACCGGTAACACCCAAGCCGAACCCTGCTCCCCCTGCAAAAGCAGTTTCCACTGCAAAGGCAGCTCCCGCCATAGACCTGTCCAGTGCACTCTCCCTTATTACCACGATCAACTTCACACAGCTGAAGTTGGTCGCGGGGAAAGTCCAGAACATCCTCCAAACTTCCCCTGATCTGCTGACGCTGATCACCTCCGCCATCCCGCTAATCCCCGAAATCGTGTCAATCTTCAAGAAGTAAATGATTTCTCGGAGAAAGCCACAACCCCTGCAGGTTGCATCGTGGAATGCTAAAGGACTAGCCTGCAAAAGAAATGAGCTCCAAGAATTCGCCCAACGATTAAAACTGGACGTTATTCTAGTCCAAGTAACCAAAATGCGTCTTCCAACCAATCCGAAACTCCCCAACTATACACTGTACCGCAATGACCGCACCACTTCCAGAGGTGGCGGCACGGCAGTGTATGTTAAGACAAATATTGACCACCACCCTCTCAGCACGCCAGCCCTGCAAAACATCGGGGCTACGCAAATCGTAGTCAACACTTCCTCTGCAGGCCCAATTAAGCTAATTTCTGCATATAATCCGCCACAAAAGAGAATTCTAGACGCCGACCTAGACCTCTTATTCGATACCAACCAGCCCATAATAATTGCTGGCGATTTAAATTCCAAACATCCCAATTGGCATTCTCGCAATGCCAACACAAATGGGAGATTCCTCCAAGCCTACGTCGACAGCCGTGCAAATTGCACGGTTGACGCTCCCCAAGTACCAACACACTTCGGCAGTGCAGGTCGACCCGACGTGCTTGACATAGTAATCATGTCGAACACCACCCTTCTCCATGAAATAACAACCCAAAACGACCTCTCGTCGGACCATAACCGAGCCATATTGCAGCTCGGCGACGTCAGCGACGAACCCGCCCTCCCAAGGAAAAAGGTACTGCGGCCAGTCTTCACAGATCACCTTAAAAACACCCTTGGCAATATTCCGGTTATCCGCAGCATCCCCGAACTCCAGGGTGCCGTGGATAATCTTCAGTCCAAAATTCAATATTCTATCGAACATGCATCAAGGACGTACCCCGCCCAGAGCAATCTGCCACCTTTTCCGTCCAGTATCAGGGAAATGATACTCGAAAAGAACCGCGTGCGTAGACTGGCTCAACGCACCGGAAACCCCACCGACAAACGAGACGCTAACAGACTCATCAAACAAGTACGATCCGCCCTACAAGAACTCCGCAACAATCGTTGGGAGGAGCGCCTGCAAACCCTGTCTACCCAAGACAATTCCGTCTGGCAAATGGCGAAAGCCCTTCGCTCCCAAAAACTTCCGATATCCCCGCTTCACGGCCGTAACGGTGTCGTATACACGGATGCGGAGAAAGCTGCTACATTCGCAGATCATCTGGAGTTACAATTCAGCCCGAATTATAACAACGTTGATCTGTCGCACGTAGCAAGAACGCACCGCTATGTCAGGAGTGTGCTTAGCGCCACCCCAGACACAACTATCGAGCCCACAACTTTCGAAGAAGTTTCCCAAATAATCAAAGCATTAAAAATTAGGAAAGCTCCGGGATACGATGGAATCTCCAATGTAGCCCTGAAAAACCTCCCCCGCAAAGCCGTGGTATTCATAGTTACGATTATGACTGCCATGCTGCGATTTCAACATTTTCCTTCCATGTGGAAACTTTCCGACATTATCAACATCTCGAAACCCAGCAAAGATCCGCTGTTTCCCTTAGAACTACAGGCCCATTAGCCTTCTACCAGTCATCGGCAAAATCGCCGAAAAACTGATTCAGAAAAGGCTAGCTTCTTTCACCTTAGAAAATCATATCCTCCCGCATGAGCAATTCGGCTTCAGACACCAGCACTCCACCACTGACCAAGTCCTTCGTGTGGTGGAAAACATCACCAAAGGATTTAACATAAACAAGTCAACTGGTGCAATATTTCTTGACATTGCTCAAGCTTTCGATAGGGTTTGGCATGCGGGCCTCCTAAACAAACTTCTATCATTTAATTATCCTCTTCCTCTGATTCTGCTAATCAGGTCATACCTGCAACAGAGGAAGTACCAGGTCAAACACCTTGGAGCCAGATCTAGAACGTACCCAGCCACGGCTGGTCTCCCGCAGGGTTCTGCTATCTCCCCTCTGCTGTACAATATATTTGTCGCAGACATTCCGACACCCCCCCTAAACGTGACATACGCACTGTACGCAGACGACACTACCATCCTCAGCAGCTCCACTCAGCCGAGGATAATAACCGAACGACTTCAGACCGCCGTAGTCGAGCTGCAATCATGGTATAGGAAATCCCTTCTAGCCATAAACCCCGACAAATGTTCAGCTGTCCTATATTCCAAGAGGAGACACACACCTCACGAACACGTTTCATTAGACAACCGTCTAATCCTCTGGCAAGATTCCGCCAAATACCTCGGGGTTTTCCTCGACAAACACTTAACATGGCGCCCCCATGTCGATCACGCTCGAAAGAAAGCCTCGATGTTCATCTCGAAGCTGTTCCCACTTCTAAATAGAAATTCCAAATTGTCTATGAACAATAAGTTGCTCATGTACAAAGTCATTATCCGGCCAGCCTTGACCTATGCATCACCTGCATGGGCCACCGCGGCCGCAACACACATCAAGACCCTTCAAATCATCCAGAACAAAATTCTGAGAATGGTAACCGGAGCGCATGGTTTGTCCGAAACAGTCAGATTCACTCTGATCTGGAAATGCCTTCGATACTTGAGTTTATAACTCAACTATCCACAACCCAGTTCGCAAAAGCCGCTTCTCACCCAAATGCTCTTCTCCGTAGTGCCACCGACTACGACGAGCAACTTCCACACAAGCATAAGCGTCCAAAGCTTATACTTACCCGCTAACGCCCCCGCAGCAGAATGGAAACATTCATACCCTAAAATGTCATTGTGTGTAATTCTATCCGACGGAGGTATGGACTAAGGTCCGGTACTCCTAGGGAGGTGGTTTTAGTGAGTACAGTCTCACAGTACCTCGATATCCCACGGAACCTACGGGGCCGTGAATGGGGTCTGCATGAGCATTTCCCCCTCCTGCATCCAACAAAAAAAGTAAAGTTTGTAACATGTAATAAATTGTTTAAATTGCTAACTATTCGTTAACCATATGTACCTTACCCATAGTGTAAACGTTTGTTACAGCGTGTGTGGAGCATAGTAAAAAAAGGTAAATAACTTCTGTTGTAAACGTATTAGATAACCATAACCTTGAACGCAGCTGATAAAGTAGGTCTGTATCACTAAACCAGTTTGTTTATGTGTTTGTAACCGACTAACATATACAAGGAGCTAGATTTAAAATAAGACATAATTCAATATAAAAAACCATTTATTAGTTTATGATATTTTTGTGAAAGCTTAATCAAACATTTTAAAATAGTAAACTCTCTTTAAAATACAAAAGTAATAAGCACACACCAGTAAACCGAGAATTAACATAATACTTAGTTTCAACGACAGTTTTAATCGTTTATACAAAAACAAAATATGTCTTTTTGAACTGAAAATTCGGCTAAAAACAACAACCCTAGTAAACACGTAATCTTAAAGCCATTTTGAGAAAAATACCAATACTTATTTCCAAGACAGTTTTTAATCTGTTATACAAAACAAAAATATGTCTTTTTGAAACTGAAAATTCAGCTGAAAAGAATAACCCCAGTAAACACTTAATCTTAAAGCTACTTTGAGAAAATAACAATACTTATTTCCAAGACAGTTTTAATCTGTTATACAAAACAAATAAAATATGTCTTTTTACATTGAAAATTCAGCTGAAAAGAATAACCCTAGTAAACACTTAATCTTAAAGCTACTTTGAGAAAATAACAATACTTATTTCCAAGACAGTTTTAATCTGTTATACAAAACAAAAAATATGTCTTTTAACACTGAAAATTCAGCTAAAAGACAACAACCCTAGTAAACACTTAATCTTAAAGCTACTTTGAGAAAATAACAATACTAAGTTTTAATACTATATTATAAAAATATATCTTGTAGACAGAAAGCTACAAAAAATACACCATTGCTAAACTTAGCCAGAAAAGCTGAAATTCAGCTAAAAAACAATAACCCTAGTAAACACTTAATAAGCTATTTTGAGATAATAACAATACTTTTTTCCAAGTTAGTTTTAATCTTAACAAAGAAAAATACTAAAAAATATATATCTTGTAGACAGAAAGCTACAAAACAGAAGTACACCCCCTTACTAAACTTAGCCAGGAAAAACTGAAAACTAACATATTTAGACCCATTTTAACCTAAAACACAGTAAACTATGGAAATATTACGAAACACACACAAAGTTTGTCTTTTGTAAAAACCGAGATAAAAGCTAAAAAATAATCACACACTAATTCATTAACCTAAAGCCATATATATATATATATATATATATATATATATATATATATATATATATATATATATATATATATATATATATATATATATATATATACAAGATTTAACCTAAACAACACTTAGTCACTCTGGGTCTTTTAAAACCATAGGAAGTAGAGTCGAAACTACCGTCATCGTTGAACTTTCGCTTCGTCAAACACGGTTTGTACACTTTGGTTTCCGATCTAGTTACCTCCGTGTTTGATAAAAGTGAACAACGACCGGTTTCGCACTAGAGTTATCAACCATCTGTTTCATAACCTCGGTATTAATGTGTTGAGCTGCTTTATAGTTGAGAGTAAACCCTTTAACTTTACAGACTTTGTGTCTCTCCGGTTGTGGGAGAGTACACGGTAAAGCTATAATTTTTAGGACCCGCCGACACAAATTCAAAATAATGTAGCTGCCCTCTCCATAGTCTGCCAACTCGTCCGTCATTTCACCCAAGCTGGAGCCTATTGGGATGTCCCAGTCGCCCTCTCTGGACACGTAAATGACAGAGTCAGTGTCATAATACAGCACTCTGTCACCTAACTTTTCCAAATAAGAATATAACTTCAGCCTGGCTTGGGCTGTAACGTAGGCAGCAATGCCTACATTGACAGTAGCTGTGTTGTCGGCGGCTTCATCCTTATAGTCCCAACTAACCAGCAACACATCTTCATTAATTATTGTCACATGCTTGACGTTGATGGCCGGGTTGTTCTCGAGTTTATAAAATTCAGATGGTTGTCTCACTATGTCTACAGACACACAGACGCAAACATACAACATACCAAAAACTGTTCAGAATCAGTTTAGCCAGAGACCTCAAACCGGGATTCTTGGTAATGGCTGCAAACTCCAACTGGACACCTTCATTCTCAAGAAAAGCCTCGATGTATGTCTCTTTGGTCTCGTTGGTGGAACAATATGAAGGTCAACCTGATGCTTCTGCTTAATTTTAATGAATTTGTTCATCATTTCGGCAAAAAGACCACCAGGGTTTAATGCCCTGTCATATTGGGTGATGTTATACTCCCAAACCTCCAGTATTTCCACCAACTTGTAGCCCATGTCGACAGCTTTTCGCACTTCATCAACGACCCAGGTTCCAGTGAAGGCCCGTTCTTTTTCCGAATGACAGCACTCACCCTTGTTCATCTCTTTGGCACATGTTCTGCACAAGGCAAACATCAATTTATTGTGCATTTTTACCGGTAGCACAGGGTGATATAGGTCTTGCGGTGGTAAGATGGTACATTTAATAAGCCCATTCACTTTATCTATATCTGAACAGGTTGTGTGTGGGTGTCCTAAGGGAAACTTTCCATATTTATAAACCCATGGGTACAGGCTACAAACATCAACATAACGGATTTTCTCTCCGGGTTTCACCTGGTAATAACTCTTCACACAACCTATTCTACCACCGAAGAAGGCATCCCGAGGATTAAGTGGCAGGTATGTTAACAAAGGATGGCTATTCAGTCGTTGTTCGAGTACTTGGTCGTTTTCCAACAGCTGTCTAAACTCGTGTTCCCACATTTCAAGGACTGTATAGCCTCTCTGGCGAAGCCGTTCTGTTTTCCTCACAGTCCGTTCGTAGCAAGCGTTCAAGGTGTCTGTTGGGTCTTCGTGCAGGGGCTCCTCTCTGTTTGTGGTGGTGAAACATTTAGGACAACCGTGGAAATAGCAACCGTGAAACTCGAACACCTCTCTAGTCTGCTCGCAATAGCCATCAACTTTAACACCGTCAACGACTGCTTCCCGTTGTCTGTGCAGAGTGTCTGATGTATACACCTCCTTTTTTCCTCATGGATGAGCCATTTTGTGGCTATCTTTGATTGTTTGTCTCTGTTCCTATAGCCGTTCTTCGGAATAATGCATATGGTTTGAGGTGTTAGGAAATTTCGGCGGAACAACTTGTTACATGCCCCCGGTATGGTTATGGCTTCGGTAAACGGTGACACGTTACCTTGTTCCATAACCATCTTGTGAAATGTAAGGCAGGCCTGAGTTAATATTTCCACATCGCTAATACAATATTCAACCATTTCCTTCTGCATATCGAACTCCTTGTGTTTATTCTCCTCGTACCACTTGAGGAACGCTGTTCGGTCCGCTTCTTTCATCGCATCAGGGTTGTAAAACCTCGTGTGGGGCATTGGACAAACATAATTGCGATTTGTAAGAGTGTTGAACAGATGAGAGAAATAACCTTTCTTCAACTCACTCAGACCGAAAGCTTTAGGAACGACGAGCAACGACTAGCATCAGAATCTTGTTACTTCTCATAATAACCTCATGTTTAAGACCTGTCATTTGTTCCAGTACATGACGTAGAATAAACTGATGATCATAAGCCTGGCCGTTGTGAGCTAAGACAATGACATTTTTAAAATTCTTGCTACTGATGAATAGTTGTTGCAGAAATGGTTGAATTACGTCATCAGCTGTTATTACCTGCCTTCTCACTCCACACTTCTGGCATTTGGGCACCTCACTACCCAGATCAAAACAGTCACTGCATCGTTGCTGGTAAACACACAGAACGGGCATATTTACGTGTTCACCACGAGCATTCTCTTCATCTTGCCTGGTCTCAAAATCGTAAAAGACAAACAAGGTGTTATCTATCTTGGGCTTACCAGTGTCCACCTGGATGTAGCATTGGTGTGTTGAAGGTTGGTGCTTTTTACAGATATTGCAAAAGATTTCCCCACATATGTGAGTTCTGTCTGCTTTCAGTGTTTTTAAACAATCACCACATCTTCGTACACGCTCGCACAAGGTCTTTCCCTGGGTTGAAGATGAAGCCTTGTGTTGGTCAAAACAGCTCTGACCCCTGAATTTGCGATTGCAATCTGAGCACAAAACTTTATTCACAACCTTCTCACACGGTGGTTCTTGTCGGCAACAAGGACACTGGCCTAGACACCTATGCTTGTCTTTACTTTCATATGGTACGTGGCAACACTCACAAAAATAATGGCAACAGAAAGCTGATGTAAGGCTGGTGATGACATTAAAATGACTCCTATGGTGCAGCAAATTTAGCTTGTATTTGGCATGAGACCCTTCATACAGTACATCTCTTCCTCTAGACCCATACTCATAGACGGTAATTTTACAGTCTTTGAGATGCTGTTGGAACTGTTGAATTTGCTTGACACCCGCATCATTTGCTGGAATATCAACACCAGCCTTCTCCATTAACTCCATCGCTTCCTGATACTGCCTTTTTCCTATGTTTTGCCGTACTTGTTTTATATACGGGACATTCATCACATATGCCAGGGCAACGACGAGCGCTCTAACAAGGCATAGGTTGTCCTTGTTTTTTATCGTGACTATGCCCTTTTTCTTACCACTCTCCTCTTAAAAGGTCATGTAGGGTGAGTGTTTTCGACCAGACCCTCTGTACGGCCGGAAGCTTGTGGTGATAATTTTAAATGTATCACCCTCTACAGCTTCCTTTTTGCTCTGGTACAGAGAGTCCAACAGCTTCCACAGGTCATCAAATTTCAAACTTGGCACAGGTTTAAAGGGTATGTGGAGGTCTGTGTCTAGTACATCCGCTGTAAACGTCAACCCTACTTTGCTTACAGCGTCCAGACTCCCAACTTAATGCTCGTAAATGCCCCGTAATCCCTGTTTAAGTCATTGTTCGGGCTCCTGAACATTAGCATCAAGGGCATTTAGTCGGAATTCGATGCAGTGCTGTTGCATTTTATACTTCTGGTTGGTTCTGCTGAATTCCCTTACAACGGTGAAAGCCATTATTCTTCAGACACACGTACACAAAGCCAGAAAATAGTTTTTAAAAGTTTTGTTACACACGCCAACACACACAAAAATGTTTACTAAGTCTACACATAAGTTTTAACTATATAAAATACTAAGCCGATAAATATATACACGCACAAAAAATGTTTAAAAAGTCTACACACACACACACACACACACACACACACACACACACACACACACACACACACACACACACACACACACACACACACACACACACACACACACACACACACACACACACACACACACACACACACACACACACACACACACACACACACACACACACACACACACACACACACACACACACACACACACACACACACACACACACACACACACACACACACACACACACACACACACACACACACACACACACACACACACACACACACACACACACACACACACACACACACACACACACACACACACACACACACACACACACACACACACACACACACACACACACACACACACACACACACACACACACACACACACACACACACACACACACACACACACACACACACACACACACACACACACACACACACACACACACACACACACACACACACACACACACACACACACACACACACACACACACACACACACACACACACACACACACACACACACACACACACACACACACACACACACACACACACACACACACACACACACACACACACACACACACACACACACACACACACACACACACACACACACACACACACACACACACACACACACACACACACACACACACACACACACACACACACACACACACACACACACACACACACACACACACACACACACACACACACACACACACACACACACACACACACACACACACACACACACACACACACACACACACACACACACACACACACACACACACACACACACACACACACACACACACACACACACACACACACACACACACACACACACACACACACACACACACACACACACACACACACACACACACACACACACACACACACACACACACACACACACACACACACACACACACACACACACACACACACACACACACACACACACACACACACACACACACACACACACACACACACACACACACACACACACACACACACACACACACACACACACACACACACACACACACACACACACACACACACACACACACACACACACACACACACACACACACACACACACACACACACACACACACACACACACACACACACACACACACACACACACACACACACACACACACACACACACACACACACACACACACACACACACACACACACACACACACACACACACACACACACACACACACACACACACACACACACACACACACACACACACACACACACACACACACACACACACACACACACACACACACACACACACACACACACACACACACACACACACACACACACACACACACACACACACACACACACACACACACACACACACACACACACACACACACACACACACACACACACACACACACACACACACACACACACACACACACACACACACACACACACACACACACACACACACACACACACACACACACACACACACACACACACACACACACACACACACACACACACACACACACACACACACACACACACACACACACACACACACACACACACACACACACACACACACACACACACACACACACACACACACACACACACACACACACACACACACACACACACACACACACACACACACACACACACACACACACACACACACACACACACACACACACACACACACACACACACACACACACACACACACACACACACACACACACACACACACACACACACACACACACACACACACACACACACACACACACACACACACACACACACACACACACACACACACACACACACACACACACACACACACACACACACACACACACACACACACACACACACACACACACACACACACACACACACACACACACACACACACACACACACACACACACACACACACACACACACACACACACACACACACACACACACACACACACACACACACACACACACACACACACACACACACACACACACACACACACACACACACACACACACACACACACACACACACACACACACACACACACACACACACACACACACACACACACACACACACACACACACACACACACACACACACACACACACACACACACACACACACACACACACACACACACACACACACACACACACACACACACACACACACACACACACACACGTTTAAATATACACCTAATTCTACGAAAAATGTTCACTAGTCTAAATATGTTTTAAAATTACACACAAACACAATGCTTACACAACAAGCTGACTGACGTAAGTGGTGAAAATAAGTTTCGCGAGTTCTTTTATAGAGCTAAAAGTGTGTGTGGGCGGTACCAATTGTGTAACTTTGATCCTTTCTAATATTTAGCGCCAATTTTGTATGAATATTCATGATAACACCTACGTTACTAAAAAAGCGCCAAAGCTGAGCGTGTTGTCCTCGCTTTTCATAAAACTTTAATCATCTCTAATATCTGGCGCCTATTTTTCTATTTATATTACTAGATAACACGTATATTCCTGTTTGCTTTATAAGAGCGCGCGAAAAAAAACCTTGAATAAAACCGTTGTGTAATAATCGATCTCTTATCTCAACAAACGTATTGTACTATTAATTTGAGCGGGAGAAAGCATCGTTTGACGTTATGAATCTGTGAGGATGGGCCGAGTCAGGCTTGTGTAATCGGTTGATGTATTGCTGCCGTTGATTCCTTTAACTTTAACATAGATACAGGGAGTGTTTAGGCAGTTATGTACAAAATTTGTTAAGAAACCATGTTACAACCTTCTGTTTTTCACTTACTGCGTGTCGTTCTCTTATTTAATCAACTAGAGCATACATTCAGTACTAAGTTTAATATGTATATAAAAACATAGCGTGTACGTGTTTGTTATAAGCAATCGATAACGATATATCAATCAGTTGTGTGTTGTTTCATGTGTGAAACCGTGTCAAAAGCTGTATATTTGGTTAAAATACATATAATCTTATGGAAAATAGGAACGATAAGGTGTGAGCTGGCGCCTTTTCTACAAACACAAATAATGTGATGATGTCATCCTTTCTGTTATGTCAACAGCTGTATTCTAGACAAGCTCAAACAAGTATAATGGGATGATTCAACAAGCATAACACAAGATAACATTCCTCTAGGTCATCAACTGACACGTTGTTTACCCAAAGCGTGCCTCTCTTACATATGTTAAACAGATGCACAGACAAGCTCAAACAGGACAAAGGTCAACAACTGGAAAACGTTGTTTACCCTTTGTAGGCCTCTCTTACGTTTGTTAAACAGATGTACAAACTCAAACAAGACCCAGGTCATACTGTAGGTATGTAATAAGCATAGACATGTCACTATCTATATGTGTTATATATCCTTTAAAAACAACCGCATGTATCAGACAATACCAAGGATATATCTGTCTGTCTGTCTGTTTCCTCAACACAGGAGACACTTGAACCAAAGAACATGGTTATTTGCTACGTTTTACCAGTGTTATACTGATTAGCTCCAACCTTTGTTAAATAGTTGTCTGTCTGTCTGTCTGTTATTACACATATCTGTCAGTCTAAAGCAAACACATCAAACTGTTATGACCTGTGTGTTATATCCTTTCAAACAACGTGTACAAGCTCAAACAAAATATGTTAAATAGTTGTCTGTCTGTCTGTCTGTTATTACACACGCATCTGTCAGTCAAAGCAAAGAACATCAAGCTGTCATGACCTGTGTGTGTTATATATATATATATATATATATATATATATATATATATATATATATATATATATATATATATATATATATATATATATATATATATATATATATATACTATAAAATTAGATCTACGTTAAATCACACACATTGAAACTCATATCAGTTTTATTCCTACTCGCGAAACAGGTTAATTTGCATATGCAAATACATGAACTGTATTAGAGAGAACGCCTACACAACTTGATAAACGCGTTTAAATTATCATATGTCAATAACTGGTTTTGTTTTATATATACATGCATCAAACAAACCTTATCTTAATAATATATAATATATTTATGTCTGATATATAGGGTCAGTTGTAACTCGGGTTCAAATCTAATTTCAGGGGAATGTTTATCTTTCAAACCAGATTTCAAATTGTCTGTCTATCTCTCTCATATCTGTATGTATGGATAAACTGAATGTGTGTGTTCAAAGCTTAACTCGCCGTATAAGGGAATGTTCCCCCTTTACCCCACTTCCAATGGAATATTCCCTTCTACGACAAGCTAAACTTTGAACACGAGAGACGCTACTTTTCAATAACATTCAAATTTCCCGCCAAAAACCGAAATTACCTAGCAACACCAATACAACACACCTACCAACACAATAAACAACACATGGGTGAGCTTATATGACAGCTGTGTGTGTAACAAACATAACCCTAAAGCAATGTTGGCAGGCTCGTAACAAACAAACCTTCGGGTAGCCGATAGTCGACATAACAAATACAGACTTAACCTCAACAAACAGTCAGCTTAGGAACCAGCATGTAACACGTGTGTACGAACATAACCTTAATAAAACAATCAGATAGCCGAAATCAGCATGCTTATATGTCATACAACACACACATAACCTCAACAAACAATCAGATAGCGCGGGAAGCGGCGTGTAACATATGTGTACGAACATAACCTTGACAAACAAACAGTCAGATAGCCGTAATCAGCATGCTTATATGTCATACAACACAAACATAACATCAACAACCAATCAGATAGCAGGGATTCGACAAACACATGGAGACCCAGACAGGTCAGATGTGACAGCCCAGACATACAGACAACAAACACATGGAGACCTAACCTGGGTTGTGGCTATCTATGGAACATTTGACGTCATCAGGGGACAGATGTGACAACCCAGACAGATGACAACAAACACATGGAGACCTAACCTGATTGCGGCCATCTTGGAACATCATGACAGGTCACAACTGTCAGGATCGGACATCTTGGAACATTTGACGTCATCGGACAGGTCAGATGTGACATATGACGGCTGACACATGACAGCTGACATTGACGGCTGACACATGACAGCTGACATTGACAGCTGACATTAACAACTGACCTGTCAGCTGTCAACGCCACACGCATGCGCGTGACGTCATCGCGCATGCGAAGAAAAAGGTTGAGAGTGTGAGCACAGGTGGCTCCCTATCTACTTGTGTGGCATGTCCTAACCCGAGTCACTTCCCCTTAACTGTAACTAGCTTTACTCCTATAAACCAGCCAGCTTCGTGGTAACTCCATAGCCTTCGTGGCGCACTGCAGACAGTCCTCCAACTAGCCTTAACCTGTCCAGCCTTTGTGGCACCAGCCTTCGCGGCACTAGCCTTCGTGGCACTAGCCTTCGTGGCATCAGCCTTCGCGGCACTAGCCTTCGTGGCACTAGCCTTCGTGGCATCAGCCTTCGTGGCTTTACCTAGCCTGTGTGGCATGTCCTAACCCGAGTCACGTCCTCTTAACTGTAACTGGCTTTACTCCTTTGAACCAGCCAGGTTCGTGGTAACACCATAGCCTTCGTGGCGTACTCCAGACTGTCCTCCAACTAATCCTAACCTTACCAGCCTTCGTGGCACCAGCCGTAGGGGCACCAGCCGTAGTGGCAATAGCCTTCGTGTCACCAGCCGTAGTGGCAATAGCCTTTGTGGCACCAGCCTTCATGGCTTTACCTAGCCTGTGTGGCATGTCCTAACCTGAACCACTTCCCCTTAACTGTAACTAGGTTTACTCCTATGAACCAGCCAGCTTCGTGGTAACTACATAGCCTTCGTGGCGCACTCCAGACAGTCCTCCAACTAGCCTTAACCTGTCCAGCCTTCGTGACACTAGCCTTCGTGACACCAGCCTTCGTGGCACTAGCCTTCGTGGCACCAGCTTTCGTGGCTTTACCTAGCCTGTGTGGCATGTCCTAACCCGAGTCACTTCCCCTTAACTGTAACTAGCTTTACTCCTTTTAACCAGCCAGCTCCGTGGTAACTCCATAGCCTTCGTGGCGCACTTCAGACAGTCTTCCAACTAATCTTAACCTGACCGGCCTTCGCGGCACTAGCCTTCGTGGCACTGACCTTCGTCACACCAGCCTTCGTGGCATCAGCCTTCGTGGCATTACCTAGCCCGTGTGGCATGTCCTAACCCGTTTCACCTTCCCCGTAATCGCAACTAGCTATACTCCGCTTAACCAGCCATAGTGTTGCCCAGCCTTCGTGGCGATAACCTGTGCGGCACAAGACATCGTGGTGCAGGCCTTCGTGGAATTACCTGGCCTGTGTGGCGTACTCTAACAATCCTGACTGGTGGGCATACTGTAACGCGTGATATCGGTAAACTGCCGGGAAACCTTCGTTTGTGTCGATGCGCCTTCGTGGCACAGGCTGGTGTGGTGTTCTTCCTAGCTTTGTGGTATAGGTCTGTGGTATCAGCTTTGGTAGTTCATCCTTGGCCTAACTGGCCTTACTTTAATTAAGAGCTAACCCCGCTTCCTTTGAGTGGCATATGTCGTAGTGGCCTGTGTGGCTTTGTATTGTAAAGCACCCTAGGCTCCGTCTATTAGCTTCTTGGCACTGGACTGTGGAGCGCTCTTACTAGCTTTGTGGTATCAACTTTGGTAGTTCATCCTTGGCCTAACTAGACTTACTTTAATTAAGAGCTAACCCTAGGCTCGTTCTATTAGCTTCGTGGCACTGGATTGTGGAGGGCTCTTTCTAGCCTTGTAGTATCAGCTTTGGTAGTTCATCCTTGGCCTAAGTGGCCCTACTTTGATTAAGAGCTAATCCCAGTTTCCTTTGAGTGGCATATGTGGTAGTGGCCTGTGTGGCTTTGTATTGTAAAGCATCATAGGCTCCGTCTTTTAGCTTCGTGGCACTGGACTGTGGTATCAGCTTTGGTAGTACAACCTTGGCCTAAGTGCCCATACTTTGACTAAGAGCTAACCGAGCTTCCTTTGATGGCTTACGTGGCAGTGACCTGTGAGGCGCTACATTGTCAAATATGTTAAGGCGCTGTCTATTAGCTTCATGCCACTGGACTGTGGACTGCTTTCCAGCTTTGTGGGATCAGCCGTTTCCTAGCCTTGTGGTGTCAACTTCGGCATTCCATCAATGGTCTTACTTAGGTTAAGAGTTGACCTAGCGTCCTTGTGTGACTATTAGGGGCCGACCCGAATCTTGCGGCGTACCTTGAAGCAGCGTGGTTCAGTAGAAGATAACCTCTATAACAATTAGCCTTGGGTTATTGAGTCATTGCGATATAAACTTGGCTGTCTGTTCTTACTGATGCTTCCACTACTATTATTCTTTCATGTAACTGTATCATGTAATGAGACGACGGTGCTGCTGTCAACGATGATGGAAGATCACTGCTAGAAAAGGTGAAGCGCTGAGACAACGGTGTTACGGAAACAATGATGGATGACCACTGCTGGAAAAGGTGAAGCTCTGGGAGAACGGTGCTACGGTGGATGATGATGGATGATCACTGTTGGAGAAGGTGAAGCGCTAACCTGACTATGAGCCGTCATTGCAAGGAAGTTGCAGCCGAGAAGTAGAACCCGACTGGGCCTGAAAGGCCCCCGGTGAGTTAGCTGGTAATGTGCGTTCAGATAACATGAGTTGTAATCATTGTCTCTCTTTACATGTCGAGGTTGACGCTAATGTTCCATGCCAGTCCGGGATCCGCCTAAGACCAAAACCCTAACTCTATTTAGGTGGTACTAACCAAATAATTTAAAAAAAATGAACGTATAAAAATGGCCTTCCTACAATTGTAATTAATGACTTAATGTATTTTCTTTTATTACAGGTGAGATCTTTGTAAATAGTGCAATTATTAACAAACATGTAAATAATGAATATAAATCTTTTATTACAGAGAGACTCAGTGTTGTTTTGATTATTGATGTCGCTTCTGATTATATAAAATACAATATAAAACGACATTTTTAGTTATATCAAAGAAAATAGGTAAGTTACGATTAAAATTCTCTATATTGGGATCGACGAATGATAAGTCGAACGTAACCTGTATAACCTAAATCGCGACCTCCGATAGAGGTGTTTTCGATGTCCCAGATTAATTTAAGCCTGTGAATAAGCATAAGCACATTGTGAATTCATACGCAAAAATTATATATAAAAAAGGTGAAGAAAAGGCATCAGACACGTACTGTATGGATACCAGTAAATAAAGGAAAAATGTTCAGGACGCAGCAAGTGCGTTATAGTAGTGAATTTTCATAAGAATTGTACACTATTAGTAAGGTATACTATTAAAACTAATTCTTTAAATTTAAATGCACCTCGGAGATCGGTTTTACAGTCTAGGTTAGCGATTATTTGAAAAAATTAATATTTTATATGGAGCTAAAAAATTAAAAATCGATCTTAGATATATCATGTAAGTATTGCAAGTGTCTTTAAAAAAATTGTGTTGCAAATTTCATTAAATATAGCAATTTTTTTCAGAACAGAAAATTATTTACAAAGGGAATGTACCTGTCAAATCATAAATACGACAGGTATTTTTCCATATTAATTGCTTGGATGGTTTTGTTGTAGTCAACCCATACAGTTTTTGCAAACAATACACAACAAAAAGGTTTTTTAGAACAAATTTGTAGTATCGCGAAGCTCATTATGTTATTTCTCTTTAATGTGGTACCCACATAGGTGTTATTATGGTTCAAGATTGAAGATTCTCACTTAAGGGTAAATTTATTGATCTATCGGATTTGAAATATTTTTACGAAAATTTTCGACCACAATTTTTATGTTTATATATATATATATATATATATATATATATATATATATATATATATATATATATATATATATATATATATATATATATATATATATATATATATATATATATATATATATATATATATATATATATATCTGTGTGTGTGTGAGTGTGTGTGTATCACACCAACAACTCCAAAAATAATGGTCGATTTTGATAAAATTGGGCAGGGTCCGTTCTTTTGTGAATGGGTCTGCGTTATAAAAAGTAAACCACAAACCAAAATTTGTACCTTTATGTTATAAGAAAAAAAAGCATAAGCATTTCATACAAAATTTTTCTATGAAAATTCACTACCATAAGGCACTTTCTGCGTTCTGACCTTTTTCAAATAGGGCACCATTATATTTTACATTCTGAGAGATCATATACTTTTAGGCAAATTCTTAAATGCAATCATAATATGTCTAACATTGAAATTGTATACAGATTATAGAGAGAGCCTTGGTGATCCAGTGGTAAGAACGTGTGCCTCTGAACCGAAGGGCTCTGGGTTCGATTTTCAGGGTTTCTCTTTTAGTAGATAGTGTAAAATTAACGTCAACCGAGGTTGTGGCATGGTAAGTGGAATGTCTGCGCGTTCCGCCCTTCGGCGGAAATATTAAGTTTATTTAATTGCACCACTTATTCTTTTCGAATGCTTATTAAATGTATATCTATCTATATTTTATATATATATATATATATATATATATATATATATATATATATATATATATATATATATATATATATATATATATATATATATATATATATATATATATATATATATATATATATATATATATATATATATATATATATATATATATATATATATATATATATATATATATATATATATATATATATATATATATATATATATATATATATTTCAATAGCAATTATACGCGTAACCGTATACCCATCTACTACAGTAGACTGGCCCCGTTGGTTTTTTCGACCGTGTTGATGGAGAGGGGGAGTAGGATACATGAATCTGATGTAGAATCGTCTGATCTATTCGAAAATGCAAAAAACTGTATCACTCCCATTAAAAAAAATTAAGTTGCTGCCAACTTCCGGTACAACCGGTTACGCTACATTTTTTTAATCAATTTACGTACAGAGAGCGTGGTGTGTTTATTCGGACGGCCAAGTTTCAAAATTATCAGATCGTTTTGATGCAATGAATGTTACAATGCGCCGTATACCAATCTACTACAGTAGGCTGGTCGCGTTTGTTTTTGCGAACGTGTTAACGGTGAGGGGGAGTAGGATACTTGAATCTGATGTAGAATCGTCTCGTATATTCGGATGCAAAAAAAGAATATCACTCCCAATTAAAAAGTGAAATTGCTGCCAACTTCCGGTACAACCGGTTGCGGTACATATTTTTCATTAATTTACACAAATAGAGCGTGTCGTGTTTATTAAGATGGCGGGCTTTTATACATGTTTTTTTTTTTAGTTGTTTGGACGCAATGAATTTTTGAATGCGCCCTACAACCATCGTGACACATTTTAAGCAAATTTATAACAATATATAATATAAATTGCTTCTGCTAAATGAATGCTCCTTGTAAATGCTTAGTGGCCTGACTGTATTCCTTTTACACCAATCGGGCGCCGGGAATTCACAGTGCTTTGACGGGATCGCCGCACTTACATATATAATTATTGAATATTAAATGTACACTTATTTAACAATATCATCAACCAACTTTGTTGTTTTCGGCAATGATTTAATTGACTAGCTTTTCATATAAACTAAAATTATTAATCGAAAAACCACTTTTTCTGCCATTAACCTATTTTCATTCACTGTTATAAATTAATATGACATGTGACGCTACACAAATCGTGCCATTTGGCTAGAAGAATGCAACATGAAACACTATCAGAACAGAACAAACCGATTGCAATTTAATTTCTGATCACGTGACCAACAATGGTGTTGTTGGTTATTTCAGAATGCCAAATCCGTAGATAAATCTCCCTACACTAAATTAACAAAAAAATATTATAATTTAATTGTAAAAGTCATTCGAACTTAGGTCAAAGGTTTTTTTTGTTATTGTTCGGATCACAACTTAAAACCAGACCTAAACTCTTTAGCTGCCGATTGTACCAGATAGCTTTTTTGAATAACAGATCATTTCTAGAAATAAGTATTACCGTTAATTTTCCTAATGAGGAAAAGTTCCAAATTTTGTGCAATAAAATTTTAGGCAAATTTTATAGCTTTCCAACATACAATAAAAACTAACCCAGACATCCGTTACGTCAACCGCTCTCACGCACATTCCAGAAGGCTTTAACAAACTCTTAGGAGGGCGTAGAAGCTTTTAAATTTCTTTAATTCAGGATAACTCAAATTTGTGTTGAAAGAAACGCGTGAAAATTAAATACGTGGGAATATTTTAGAATGCTCTATATATGTGAAAAATTTCATTCCACTCACAATAATATGAAAAATATAGTGTTTTTAAAAAGTGTTCCCCGATTTTTCACCGGAAAAATTTGAGGATAATGGCTGATTAACGAACTCGACCTCGGATTTCGCCCAAGCAAGGTTTTTGCCAAGTTTTATTGAAATCAGTTAAGTATTTTTTGATTTATCGCTCGGATACATACATACATACATACATACATACATACATATATATATATATATATATATATATATATATATATATATATATATATATATATATATATATATATATATATATATATAAATTTAACGGACCTTGGTTTTGGGTTCTAGGGACCCAAATTCGCGTTCATCTGGAAAAAATTTTCTAAAAGCTTTTCAACGTGACCTCTCTATTAGCGAATTTTTCTTAATGAAAATTCGCTAATAAGATAAACTTATGAAAATGTACAATTTGGAGAGCAATATTGAGATGACATTAAACAACCTACAACCACTGCTAGTGAAAATGTGGTATCAAGAACCCAAAATTTGGGGAACATAGCTGAAAAATTGTTTGTGGAGACATTTTCTATAAAAAACACCAAATGCTACTCAATGGATAATTGAATTTGAGAGAGAATGTGAATGATTTGAGGTTATGGAAGATGAAAAAAAAAGTAAAAACCTTGAAACATCTTCTTGAAAAACAATGCTTAAATTAGTACAGCAGTATTTTGATTAAACTCACAGCAAATTCAAATTGGCTAATTTGGATAGAACCTTCTGAAATGTATCGTAAGAAAAGGTTGTCAAATTTGCGTTAACATTCAGTAATTATTAAGAAACATGTAAATGTTGAATATAAATTTTTATTACAGGAAACTCAATGTTGTTTTGATGATAGGTGTCACTTCTCCTATCTATATAAAATGTAATATATATATATATATATATATATATATATATATATATATATATATATATATATATATATATATATATATATATATATATATATATATATATATATATAGGGTGTTTAAATAATATTTCTTAAAATTAATTTTGCAAATATCCTGAAAGTGGTTTAACATATTATTATGAAATGTGGCATGGTATCGTAAGGCATCATGCGTAACACGCTGACGGTATCAATTTCACCACTGCCTCTTGATGGCGCCGCCGACAGCAACACTGGTTCATTAGCCTGGTCATAATTTTTTCCCACGTTGCATTCACATTTTCGAACAAAAATAAAGAAAGCCCATTTAGTTTAACACAAAAAATGTATATGTCGAAAAAGTTGACCGTTTTCAAAATAAACTTACTTTTTCAATGAAATTAAATTAACTATTATGTATTCTCGAAAGCCTATATCTTAATGCAAATTACGTGTATCTATTGTAGATACTTTTTGAGAGAATAAAAACCATTTCTATTAAGAATTCAACAAAGCCATTAAATAAAATAGCATCTATAAAACTTTTACTTAAAAAGAAATATCGGAAAGATTATTACAAATTGATCCACCTAATTAAATTAATATAAAATTAAACTGCAACTTTAGAAGCAAAACAACAACAAATCAAAGTAAGTGCTCAAACTGTTCATCATTCACGGCAATGCATTTTCTCACTGGTTTGTGAAAATTATCTCTTACGTTAAAAAATGAGATTTGTTGAGCTCTGATATCACTAACACCGTGAACGATCTTTTCCCATAATTTCTGGCGGCTATTTAGGTGATCTTTGTAGACTAGTGACTTTAAATAATTAAATAACCCCACACGCTGGCCATAGGTGCACACTACTTCTACCAATCCCCCTTTGAACGTAAATTTCATCTACATAATTTCACACATCTTGGATGTAATGTGCTGAAGCACCATCACGCAAGAACCAAGAGTCGTTCCTTAAAGTTAAAGGTACATCTTCTAAAATGATCGGTAAATTGTCTCTCAAAAACAAGAGGCTCTTCAAATGGTCCCACAATACAATTTCCATGAATGCCACACTAAATGTTTATTGGAAATTCATGTTGAAAAAGTTGTTCGCGGATAGCAATAGGGATTTCAATCGCATAGGTATGGCTATTCCGCAAATTGTACATACCTCTTCTGGTGAATAAGGCTTCATCAGTAAATAAAATATTCTTGTAGAACATTGGATCCTCTAAATAGCGTTATCTCATTGTTCAGAGAACCATGGCAAGGACAGAAAGGCAGTAGAAGACGTATACGAAACATAGTTAGGAAGATCAATAAAATCACAAGTAAATTAATATTAAGAAATCAATCTAAACTAACGAGGTCAATGTTGTTGAATAACATTGGCATTGATACTACTGCATTTGTTAAGTCTACAGTTAAACAAACGCAAAATAGCAAACATACAAGGTATCGCAATCTGCTGAAGCCAGCATTTAGGAAGGTTAGAAACTATATAAAATTACTATAAATATTGTTCATTTATATACAACAAACCACTGTTATTATTTAATAGTCAAAGATGACCATACCTAAGTAAGTTTATCTTATTCAATAAGTTTGCTCTTATTTAATTATTATGATATCGTAAGTTTGTGCCTTAACATGTGCTTGGTTCCTACATTTTTTCCCTATAATTAACCTCCGCGTCCCTTCAACATGGTCCATGAAGTAAAAGAAAACATGGTCCTTCGAAGACAAGAGTAGTTGAAGAGCAGGGCCCTTCGACCAAAAAGAACCAGTACCAGTGAAAATACAGTGCTCACTTAAACCTTATCAAATATCCTTTAACCCAAGTCTCCAAATACCCTTTATCTTAGTGAAACTAATCAGGGTAGTACTAGAAGAAGGTCAGTTTTAATAAAGTAAATAAACAGGACAGAAGAGTCCGGGTCAGTACCAGAAGAAGGTCAGTTCCAATAAAGTAAATAAACAGGACAGAAGAGTCCGGGGCAGTACCAAAAACAAGGTCAGTTCCAATATAACAAAGAAACAAAAGCATACAGGGCAGTACCGAAAGAAGGTCAGTTCCAGTAAAGCAAATACAAGGTCAAAGACAAAAATACAGGGTTAAAGACAAGATATAGGTCACAGGCAACCAGTAATCAGAATAAACGAAGAACTAAGCATTAGACAAGGTAACAAATCCACAAAACATATTAAACCAAGGAAGCATAATGGAGGAAGTCAATAACCTAGCAGTAGCCCAGGAGGCAATAGGTAAATCAATGAATAATTTATTAACAAATATGAAGAAAGGACCAATAAATAGAAAAACACTGGAAGGGTTCGAAAAAAAGGAAAATTTATTACAAAAAGAGTGGGCCAAAGCTATAGCAAACAGCAGACAGTTAGAATCATTAGGGCCACTAGAACACCCGTAATATGAAACAAAATATTTTGAACAAATGGAGAAAGTTCATAATGATATCAAAAAATACATACAATCAATTAAAGTACGATTACAAACTGAATTTGAAGAAGGTTCGGCAGAAGAGACTTCAAAAATGTATCTTCCAAAATTATTAAGAGAAGAGAAGAATGGGATGGAAAAAATGGAAACTCCAGAATTCACAAGATTAACGAAAATACAGAAAATTATGGTAAACGAATTCAGTCAGGCACTGGAGGAGGCAGAAAGGATGCACGAAGACAATATACTCGCCAGGTATGAAAGCATGATGAATAAAATAGATAAACGATGGGACAAGATTGAAGACAATAGGTTTCAAATAAAAATACTAACAGAATCAGAAAGAGAAGATGAAGAATATGACACGTTAAAGCAAAGGTACCAGAACGCCATAGACAAGCTGTCAAAATCAATTAAAAATCAAAAACAACCAAAGTCGGAGCAGAATAGCAATCAACGACCAAGGATAAAAATACCAGTATTCACAAGAAAATATGAAGAATGGACAACTTTCCAAGAGCTATTCAGAAAGGTAATAGATTCAAATAAGTCCTTATCTAACATTGAAAAAATGCAATATTTGAAAACCCAAGTAAAAGGCGAGGCCAGCAGAACGATACATTTCCAAATAAGCGAAGCAAATTATAAAGCAGCATGGGAACAGTTGAATGAAATGTATAACAACAAAAGACTAATAGTCTCCAAATTAGTCGAAAAAATCATCGAAACACCCATCATAACTTATGAGTCAGCAGAAAAATTAAAAAACCTGTACAATACCATCAAGGAATGCCTAGAAGCACTAAAAACAATGGGCATCGACACAAGTTCATGGGACCCAATAATAATATATATATAATTACGAAAAAATGGAACTCAAGAACGAGCGAGTTATATGAAGCAACAGTAAGAAATCCAATGGAAGTTCAAAAGTTAGAAGAATTATTATCGTTCCTGCGCACAAGATTCCAGAATATAGAGGCATCCAAAAGGCCAGGAAGTGATACACAGTACAATGAAGAATCAGGAAAGAATTTCAAACAAAGCCCTTAACATGAAAATCCTAGGAAATCATGTAAATATTGCAAATCAAGTTATCATGTAATAATAGATTGTGGAAAATTTAAATCATTACAGCAAAATGATAAACAACAATTTTTAAGAAAAAATGAGCTATGTTCAATCTGCTGAAAACACAGCTCAAAAGATAAATGTTTTTCACCCATTAAATGCAAGATTTGTCAGCTCAAACACCACACGCTACTACATAGAAGCAGCAATGACAGAAGAGATCAGCGCCCTACAAAAGAAGCCATAGAGGCCAAATCAAATGTAAGTGTTCAAAACAATCTATCAGTATTATCAACAGCAATGATAAAGGTCAAGACAGCGACAGGGCAATACCAACACTTGAGAGCACTGGTAGACTCAGGCTCTCAAGGGGCATTTATAACCGATCAAGCTGCAAAAATATTGGGCCTACCATTGAAGAGAGTTGGAGGAGGAGAGAAGAAATCGAACTACAGAGTAGATATACAGTGTGCTCCTCGTTTTTCAAGCCATTTCAGTATGAATACAGAAGCGATTGTGATAGAAAAAATCACATCAGCAATGCCAAGTAGAGCCTTCGAGGTAGACATAGAAACCTGGAAGAATTATATTCTAGCTGATCCTACATTTAACAGAACGGGACCAATAGATATTCTGTTAGGAACCAAAAAATGTAGATAAATATTGCTAGGAGGACTGAGAAAAACAAACGACGGACTTATGGGCCAGAATACAGAACTGGGATATATAATCTCAGCATATTTACGAATAAGTAAGAAGTCAAAGTAACAAGCATGATTACACAAACAGAGAAAGAGGAAATCTCGAAGTTTTGGGAATTGGAAGAAGTACCGGAAGTAAAAAACAAAACAAAAGAAGAACAAGAATGTGAAGAATTTTACAAAAAAAAAACGGTGTCAAGAGGAGAGATGGGAGATATACAGTCAGAATTCCATTTAAACCAGAAGTGCAAGAAGTTGGAGAATCCAGAAACAGAGCAATGGCAAGAATACTGCAGTTAGAGAAACGGTTTGAGAAACAAAAAAGCTTAGGAGAAGAATATATCCAATTTATGGAAAAATATATCGACTTGGGACACATGCAAAAGGTATCAAGAATCGAAGAAAAACGAGGAAAATACTATATTTCTCATCAAGCAGTAGTTCGTGAGGATAGCACTATTACCAAATTAAGGGTAGTATTCGACGCCTCATGTAAGAGTAGCACCGGCATCAGTTTAAATGAAAGAATGCACGTCTGTCCAAGATTACAACCAGAACTGTTCGACATCATATTAAAATGGAGAACGTATCCGGTTGCCATAAAGGCGGACATAGAAAAAATGTATCGCCAAATAAAAATAGCAAGAGACGACCAAGAATATCAGAGGATATTATGGAGACAAGCAAAAAACCAACCCTGAGAGGAATAAACAGTGACATATGGCACAGCAGTAGCACCATACTTAGCAGTTAGAACCATCCAGCAACTGGCAGATAACGAAAAAGAAAAATTCCCGATTGCGGCAAAGGTAGCCAAGGAGGATTTCTACATGGATGATCTCCTATCGGGAGCCGAGTCAGAACAAGAAACAACATTATTGCAGACAGAACTCAACAAGATGTTCGCATTAGGTGGGTTCAAGCTAAGAAAATGGGCCAGTAACAAAGATCAGGTGATTGCAAAACTTCCAACAGAGTTGCAGAATGAGAAGGTATTGCAGCTGCCAGACAATGGAACAGACAAATCACTGGGGATATACGGGACACCAAGGGAAGACGTGTTCAAGTTAAAACTGGAGTTAGGAGAAACAGGGAAGGTGACAAAAAGGGCAATATTATCAGCTACAGCCAAGTTATTTGATCCATTAGGGTGGCTATCGCCAAACTGATAATTCAAGAAATATGGATGAGTCAAGCAGGGTGAGACGAAATAGTACCCACTAACATTCAAAAGAAATGGATCCAATTCATCCAGGAATTTAATGAGGTAAAAGAAATAACGATACTAAGATGGATACAAACATCGAAGAAATCAAAAATGGAAGTCCATGGGTTTGCGGATGCATCAGAAGCAGCATATGTGGCAGTAATTTATGTGAAAGCAACCAATGAAGAAGGTAAAAGCTACATATCGTTACTAACAGCCAAATGAAAGGTAGCTCCAATAAAGACAAAAGCGACGCTTCCAAGATTAGAACTGTGTGCAGCACATCTATTAGCGAAATTACTGAAAAGGGCAATAACAACACTCCAGTTGAAACTAATCGATGTGTACGCATGGACAGATTTGATGATTGTAATAGGTTGGCTAAAAGGAGATCCGAATAGATGGAAAACTTTGTTGCAAATAGGGTATCAGAAATTCAGCAATTAATTACCGAAGACAAATGGCACCATGTGAGGTCAGAAGAAAACCCGGCCGATGTCATATCCAGAGGCATAAACCCAGGGAATTTTGTAAACCTACCGTTATGGTGGCAAGGGCCAACATGGTTACAAGGTCCAGATTACCCAATTAAAGAAGAAAAGCCACACGAAGTACTAGAAGAGAGAAAAAAGCCAAAAGCAATGGTGTGCCTTAGTATACAAGCAGAAGCAACGAATCTGATCAAAAAATTCTCATCATTTAGGAAAATGATTAGGGTAATAGCATATTGCAAAAGATTTACCCACAACACACGAAAAAACAACAAGATAGACGGATATCTCAAGACAAAAGAAATGAATGAAGCCGAAGACAGCATGATAAAAATGGAGCAAAAGGCAGAGTTCAATGAAGAAATCAAGGAATTACAAAGAAAAAATCGGTGGACAAGAAAAGCTCAATAGCAAGTCTGAATCCATTTATCGACCGAAATGGAATACTAAGAGTAGGGGGAAGACTGGAAAATTCCTTACTGTCCTATGGGGAAAAACACCCCATAATTATAAGCTAGACTCGCATATGGCGGAGCTAATCATTAGAGAAGCACATAACAACACCCTCCACGGTGGCAACCAAGAAACATTAGCATATATTCGAAGAAAATATTGGATTACGAACGCAAAGAGATGTGTCAAGAAATCAATCAACAATTGTATAAGATGCATCCGTTACAAAGCAAAGACAGTGGAACAGTTAATGGGTCAATTACCAGCATCAAGGGTCACGGCCACTCAAGCATTTACACACACTGGAGTGGATTACGCAGGTCCAATGCAAGTACGAACTACAAAAGGCAGAGGTTAAAAGGCATACAAGGGCTATCTGGCAATATTTGTATGTCTGTCAACAAAAGCAATCCACATAGAAGTCGTAAGCGACATGAGCTCGGAGTCGTTTATGGCAGCCTTAAGAAGATTCATATCCAGAAGAGGTATGTGTTCCCACATGTATAGTGATAACGGGACAACATTCGTAGGAGCCAACTCAACACTGCAAAAAGAAGCCATAAAGATCAGCAAAAAACCTCAAATCCAGGAGAGTACCACACAGATGGGGTTGCAGTGGCACTTTATACCACCTTCAGGACCTCATTTCGGGGTGCTCTGGGAAGCAGGAGTGAAATCAGTGAAATATCACCCCAAGAGAGTGATTGGAGAAACAAGATTAACTTATGAAGAATTAACCACAGTAACTCACCAGATAGAAGCATGTTTAAATTCAAGACCACTTTGTCCATTATCCAATGATATTGTTACAAAGCACTTTAATAGACGTAGGTGCGGTGTTGCCACATCTCCAAAATTTCCCCAACATCTGGGAATTTTTGCACAATCTGGCAACACCGCCTCCCCACCCCCCCTGGGGGTGCCTGGGGTGACCCCCCTCAGGCGAAGTCTCAACCCTCTAGGACCAGAAATAACGAAGTTACCAACTTGTACCCCGTCGGAACGGATAACTGAGGTCTGCACATCCCGAACACCCTGTATATACACCCTGTATACGCAGAGAACCTTTACACCCTGTATACGCAGAGAGATCTTATAGTTCGAGAAACACCTCTTGTGTAACATAGGAGTGGTGACCACATTTGGATCACCTGTATATACATCCCCCTGTATACACACGGGACCGATCTGTATTCACAGAACCTTCTAGTAAAAGAAGGTCCTAGAACGTTCTGGAATGGAACACTCTAGAAAGGAGGGGAAGGTACGGCGAGTATATAAAAGCGAAAGCAAGCCAGCCCGAGTTAGTTCAGTTCAGTAAGAGAATGTGGTAGTGACTTGAAGAAGCAGTGTAAAGTGTTAAGAGAGTAGCTACTGTAGTACCAGTGTAGACTTGTGTGCAGATTAGTAATTGTAGACAGTAAATTAAGTGTTTTGTGAGAGAGACATTCTAGAAATTTTATTGTATCCATATTTAGAGTGTAAATAAAGTTGTTTTGTTAAAATTAAAAGTCTCACTTATCCAGAACCCGGAGAAAATGCAACAATTTGGTGTCAGAAGTGGAATAAGGGAGTGAAGAAGTGAAGTAAGCTAGCTGTAAATGGTAAACACCAGATCGACTGACTACGACGAGATGGCTGAAATCAAAGAGTTGATGGATTTACTGAAGAGACAACGCGAAGAAGACAAAGAAGACCTCAAGAAGCAACGCGAAGAAGACGAGAGAAGACGACAAGAGGAGGAACAGAGGCGTCTTGAAGATAAAGAAGAACTCAAGAAGCAACGAGAAGAAGACGAACAACGGCGACAAGAAGATGAAAGAAGGCGGCGCGAAGAAGAAGAGATAAGACGACAAGAGGAGGAACAGAGGCGTCTTGAAGACAAAGAAGACATCCGAAGTATGTTCCATGATATGAGAGTCGATGTAAAAGAAGAAATTGAACAGATTAACGAACAAATAGAAAATGTGGACAAGAAAGTAGAAAATGTGGACAAGAAAGTAGAAGATGTGGAAAATACAATAGGAGTGGTAAACAGGAAAGTAGAAAATGTAACAGAGGATTTGAACAAACGATGGGAAGAAGTGGAGGGGTTGAAAGAACAAATGAAGATGATGATGAAAGGCACAGAAGTCAGACATAGAGAACTGACAGAGCAGGTGGTGGGCCAGACTGACAGAACTCAACCAAGAGGAGTTACTGGAATGTCCCCAGTTCAAAATCGTCCGGAAGAAGGTATACCAATCGTGCAGCAGCCTCATGGAACCTTGAAGCCGCCGACTTTTGACGGAGAAACATCGTGGCCCATGTACAGGAGGCAGTTTGAGGCGGCAGCTCTCAGCAATGGGTGGAGCGAACAACAGGCAGCAACTGCTCTAATTCTCTCGCTTCGAGGTAAAGCCCTAGAGATCCTCCAGAACATCCCGGAGTCGAAACAGCAAAACTACTTAACAGTGATACAGGCCCTAGATTTGAGATATGGTAACAAGTACATGAGCCAGGTCTACCAGACACAACTAAAGTCAAGGGTCCAGAAGCCAAATGAGACGCTGCAAGAATTTAGTGCCGAAGTGGAGAAACTTGTGCGACTGGCATATCCCCAAGCCCCAGAAGAATTTGTCAACCAGATCACCGTCCAGACCTTCATCGATGGGGTACTTGACAACGAGATGCAACAATCTTTGAGGCTCGGAAGGTTTAAAACACTTACAGACTGTGTCATTTATGGTTTGGAATTTGAAGCAGCCAAGAATGCATCTCAACCTCGCCGAAACAGGCTGCGCGAAGTGAAGGAGATAGAGGACCATGCAGACACGACAGAGGAACTAAGGCGAGAAATCAAGTTGATGAAGGAAGCCATAAGCAAGCTCACTGCAACGGTTGGAGCACGTAGGACGAAAGCAGATTGGTCAGACATAGAATGCTACAAGTGTGGTAGGAAAGGGCACATAAGTAGGCAGTGCTCACAAACCCAACAGGTGGCTCGCAGAAGACAAGAATATAGCAACAGTGAGCGCCATCAGGGAAAACGACCTGACGCCAGTGTAGGTGGGCGACACGTGGCATGCGAGACCCAGGGCCCCAAGGTCAGGGTCTCCACTATCCGACGCTACCACGAGAGCCTCGTTATACCTGGCAGCATAGACGGAAGACAATGCAGTTTCACCATCGATACTGGTGCTACTAGATCCGTTGTACGTCCAGACATGTTGCCAAACAGGTCGGCACTCACGACCAACAAACAGCCTGTGTTGGAAACGGCAAAAGGAGATAGGATACCTGTGCATGGAGAGGCCACTGTTTTCATTAGGCTGGGCAGTACTGAGCTACAGGTAAGGGCTGTCGTCGCAGAAATCGTCGACGAATTTATTCTGGGCCTGGATTTAATGGAAGATTTCGATGTCCTGTCAGTAGACTTCCAGAATAAGATCTTGAAAATCGGTAACGAAGAGTTGTATTTATCTCCAACAGCAGGCGAAGCTAATCCCAGGGTGAGACTTATTGTCGACGAGGATACACGGATTCCTGGTAACAGTGAGAAGATTGTCAGAGCCAGACTAGAGAAGAAACTTGATGGTATGTCTGCTCTCATAGCGGAGCCGCTAAAAGATAGACATGATGGTGCCCTCGTCGCACGATGCTTAGTAGACCCGAAGAAGACAATACCCATAAGAGTGGCTAACGTGCAAACTAACAGAGTCACATTGAAGAAAGGTGAGGTTATCTCCACTTGCGAGCCCATTGACCGAGTGACGTTGTCAAGAAACGTGACACCCACTGCATTAGACAGAAGACTGCCAGTAGAAATAGTAGAGCGGTTCAAGAATTCATGGGGCCAATTGAACAACATGGAGATGGAAATGGCCCTGAAGTTCATATTGGAGGAGGCCGATATTTTCGCTCAAGATAAAATAACAGGTCGTACGAGTCTAGTGCAACACAGAATTAATACTGGCGACGCAAGACCAATTAGACAGCCACCAAGAAGACTGCCTTTTGCCAAGCAATCAGAAATCAAGGCGATGGTTAACGAAATGCTGGAAGATGGTGTGATCGAGGAGTCTAATAGTCCTTGGTCGTCCCCAGTAGTTTTGGTCACCAAGAAAGACGGCACTATGAGATTTTGCGTGGACTATAGGAAGCTGAATGATGTCACCAAGAAAGACAGTTATCCCCTGCCCCGGATCGACGACACTTTGAACACTTTGGCCGGATCAAAGTGGTTCTCTACATTAGACTTGAAAAGTGGTTACTGGCAAGTAGAACTCCATAAAGACGATAAGGAGAAGTCTGCTTTTTCAACTGGGAATGGATTGTTCCAATTCAAGGTCATGCCATTCGGCTTGTGTAATGCTCCTGCCACCTTCGAGCGACTAATGGAGTTAGTGCTGAGAGGACTGACATGGGAAACATGCCTGGTGTATCTCGATGATGTCATGGTAATTGGAAGGACTTTCGATGAACACCTGTCGAATCTGAAACAAGTTTTCTCCAGGCTGAGAGGTGCCAATCTGCAACTCAATCCCAAGAAATGCGTCCTCTTCCAGAAGAAAGTGAGTTTCCTCGGACATGTCGTTTCTGAGAAAGGGATAGAAACCGATCCAGAGAAAATAAAGGCAGTAAGGGACTGGCCTGTGCCGAAGAACAAACACGAGGTCAGAAGTTTTCTGGGACTTTGCAGCTACTATCGACGCTTTGTGAAGTACTTCAGCAGCATTGCGAAACCTCTACATAGCCTAACTGAAAATAAGGCCGAGTTCATCTGGTCACCAGATTGCCAACAGTCTTTTAGAGAACTCAAACATCGTCTTCTCACTGCTCCTGTACTGGCTTATCCTCAGGACGAAGGACTGTTTATACTGGACACCGATGCTTCCCAGTATGGCATTGGGGCAGTACTCTCACAGCTCCAAGCCGGAGAAGAAGTTGTGATAGGCTACTTCAGCAAAACGTTCGGAAAAGCAGAAAGAAATTACTGTGTAACCCGGAAAGAACTGCTGGCAGTTGTAAGATCCATCGAACATTTCCACAGCTTCCTGTACGGAAGAACATTCCGCGTGAGGTCGGATCACTCTGCTCTGCAATGGCTTCTGAACTTTAGAAATCCCGAAGGACAGATAGCACGATGGATAGAGAAACTGCAGAGCTACGACTTCCGGATTGAACATCGAAGAGGAAGGAGTCACGCCAATGCAGACAGCCTGCCAAGAAGACCATGTTCAGTGCATGAATGTAAATTTTGCGAGCGACAAGAGAACAAAGAGATCGACAAAGTAACTCATCAGATCAAACACCTGGTGGCAGGACAGGAGAATAACACCGATCTAGACGTAAATCTTGAATACATCAGAGACGCACAGAAGACAGATCCAGACTTGAAAAATATTAGAGAATGGCTACAAAAGGGGAAAAGACCTGAGTGGCACGATGTGTCCCGGTTTGGGGCGGAGGTTAAAGGCTACTGGCTACAATGGGACTCATTGTGTCTAAAGAATGACATGATCACTCGAAAATGGGAAACTGCCGATGGTAGAGACTGTATATACCAGACCGTTGTGCCAAGTGAGTGCATAAGCAGTGTTCTTCAAGAGTTACACAATAGTAGAAGTGGAGGCCACTTTGGGGTCAACAGGACTCTTGCCAGAGTGAGAGACCGCTTCTATTGGATAAACTGCCGAAGAAGCGTGGAAGAATGGTGCAAAAGGTGTGACCAGTGTGCTTCAAAGAAAGGACCAAAGACCCGATCCAGAGGAAAAATGATGCAGTACATCTCAGGTACACCGTGGGAGAGAGTTGCCGTAGACATCGCAGGACCTTTTCCCATCACAGAGTCTGGGAACAGATACATAATGGTGGCGATGGACTACTTCTCGAAATGGCCTGAAGTTGCGCCGATCCCCAACCAAGAGGCAACGACCGTAGCAGAAGCCCTGATGGAAAATGTCATATCACGGCATGGCGTACCCTTGGAGATTCACACCGACCAGGGCCGGAATTTCGAATCAGAGGTCTGGAAGAGCCTAATGGACTTGCTAGGCATAAAGAAAACGAGAACAACGCCACTCCACCCTCAATCAGACGGCATGGTAGAACGGCATAACAGGACCATCAATCAGTATCTTGCTATGTTTGTCGACGAGAATCAGAGAACCTGGGACAAGCTGATACCTCTGTTCCTCCTAGCTTACAGAAGCTCTAAGCATGAATCTACCGGCTACACTCCATCCATGATGTTGACCGGCAGAGAGATGCGGTTACCAATCGACATGACGAGACCACCACCGAACGAGGACATAGCGGACCTAGCTACGTTACCTGAGTATGTCGCCGACCTAGAAGGAAAACTGCGCACTATACACAGATGTGTCAGAGATAGGCTCCTCTTAAGCAGTGACCGGATGAAGATGCGCTTGGACCGCAGAGCAACACCCCATACATTCAAGGAAGGTGATGCAGTGTGGCTGTACCAACCAACAAGGAGAAAGGGCCTCAGTCCCAAACTTCAGAAACCATGGGAAGGGCCATACTTGGTGACTAAGAAAATTAACGACCTAGTCTACAGAATCCAGCTGTCTCCAAGAACTAAACCCAAAGTTGTTCACATAGAGAGGTTGAGTCCCTATCGGGGCAACGAACCCCCAAGTTGGCGGCCGGTAAATACTGTTCGGGACGAACAGTCTTAAGGAGGGGGGCAGTGTTACAAAGCACTTTAATAGACGTAGGTGCGGTTTTGCCACATCTCCAGAATTTCCCCAACATCTGGGAATTTTTGCACAATCTGGCAACACCGCCTCCCCACCCCCCTGGGGGTGCCTGGGGTGACCCCCCTCAGGCGAAGTCTCAACCCTCTAGGACCAGAAATAACGAAGTTACCAACTTGTACCCCGTCGGAACGGATAACTGAGGTCTGCACATTCCGAACACCCTGTATATACACCCTGTATACGCAGAGAACCCTTACACCCTGTATACGCAGAGAGATCTTATAGTTCGAGAAACACCTCTTGTGTAACATAGGAGTGGTGACCACATTTGGATCACCTGTATATACATCCCACTGTATACACACGGGACCGATCTGTATTCACAGATCCATCTAGTAAAAGAAGGTCCTAGAACGTTCTGGAATGGAACACTCTAGAAAGGAGGGGAAGGTACGGCGAGTATATAAAAAGTCTGGACGCAGCAAGTGCGTTATGGTAGTGAATTTTCATAGAAATGATCTGGCACAAAATATTTTATTATAACTTTTTTTTCTTGTAACATAGAAATCTAAATTTTGGTGTATAGTTTACTTTTTATATCGTAAACCTACCTACCAAATTTGGTTATCATAGATTTTATATTTGTTAAGATAAAAAAAATTTTCAAATGAAAACTCAAAATTTTCCCGGAAAACCTCGTCCAATTTTTCTAAATAACGAACTTGTTAAAGCCATTTACAAAAGGAAGGTACATTTCAAATTTTATTAAAATCGGCTTATTACTTTTTGAGATATGAATTTTTTTCAAATGAAAACTCAAAATTTTCCCGGAAAACCTCGTCCGATTTTCTTGACTAACAAACATGTCAAAGCCATTTACAAAGATAAGGTATGTGCCAAATTTTATTAAAATCGGCTTATTACTTTTTGAGATATGAATTTTTTTCGAATGAAAACTCAAAATTTTCCCGGAAAACCTCGTCCGATTTTCTTGACTAACAAACATGTCAAAGCCATTTACAAACGGAAGGTATGTGCCAAATTTTATTAAAATCGGCTTATTACTTTTTGAGATATGAATTTTTTTCGAATGAAAACTCAAAATTTTCCCGGAAAACCTCGTCCGATTTTCCTGACTAACGAACTTATCCAAGCTATTAACAAAAGAAAGGTACATGCCAAATTTTATCAAAATCGGCCCATTATTTTTTGAGTTATCGGTGTGATACATATATATATATATATATATATATATATATATATATATATATATATATATATATATATATATATATATATATATATATATATATATATATATATATATATATATATATATATATATATATATATATATATATATATATATATATATATATATATATATATATATATATATATATATATATATATTACAAAAGTATTATTTGAGGACATTTTGTGTAGAGAAATGATTTGTTTGAGGACATTGTGTCTAGTTCGAGGACGTCCCTGAACTAACTTTTTGCTGAAAGTGGTCTTTGGGGACATCAGTTTGAGGACATTTTAAACCACATTTGTCGAGTGTAAATCAGGCTTTTATTTTTAAGAAACCAAAATGTCCTTAAACTTCCTTTCTCTATATTGAATTATAGAATGTCCTCAAACTACCTTCCTCTATTTATTGTGCTAAATATATGTTCAATTTATTAGGAAGGCTTCTCTTAACGCTATACTTATGATTTAAAAACATAAATCATCATTTCCATGTTTAAGACACTGTCAATGTTGATTTAATTATTTCCAATGTTACCCTCTCCTACAATTTTAAGAACAAATATTTCAAGTAGCTTACAAAATTAATGTGTCCGCGGGAGATATTTCAAGATGATTAAATTAAGGACAATGTTTAACTGAAGGCATTAATGAAACATCGTTGTGAAAAGATGGTATGATGCATTTTCACAACGGAAAATTTGAATTTTTCTGAGTTAACAATTCTGATATTAGTGGTATAATATATACTACATAACTAAAAAGGAAAGACTTAGCAGGTTAAGGTTTAAGTAGTTAGAAAGAAAAAATAATATCCTTTTTGGACCACAGCCCTTCCAATATGTCGAAAAGTCACAATGCCTGGCTCCACTGGTGTGAACAATGTCTCAGTGTTCTTCCTTTAGTTAGTAATTTATTGCGCAGATGTGCATTTGTGTGCATATGTGCACATAAAGATCGATTATCCACTTGTTGGTGTCTTATCTATGTTAGCTTTTGGACACATCAATATTGTGTCCAAAAGCTTGTGTACGTATGAATGGAAGTGTGCGCACGTGCGTGTTTGCCTATGTGTGAGGGGATATGTATGTATGTATCTGTGGTGCATATTTATAGATAATGGAAGGTGTATGTAAAGACCTACACATCTTTTTAATCTTAATTCATATTTTTAGCAGGCAGAAATTTTATAGGAAGAAAAAGGAAATAAGTTGAAACATGTAGTGTTAGATTAACATTATTATGAAAGGTTTTGTCATTATGAAAAGCAAGGACAAATTCATTTTTATTATATTTTTAAAATTGGCATCAACTGGATAAGTGAGCCTGTTCTTAAAGTCAAAATGCTTTTAATGTAAAAAAACTCTGAAGTAGGTACGTAAAACTAAAACCGAGTAACACATATATCTAATAATATATTAATATGAGTACGTTGGAAATTTTTATATTAGTTTAAGCTAAAAGAAAAAGATGTGGGTACGATTTAACCTATCCTTAAAGTTTTGTAGTGGTTATTAAGTTCTTGTTTATTCAAATTTGGAAAAAGGCGAACAATTCTAACAATGCATTCTTAAATTGACTAAATCATAGTTGTTTTATTTGTTGCCATAGAAATTAAGTAAAATTTGAAGAAAATGTTAATTAACCATAATAAATGTTGGTAAACTTTCATAATCCTGTAATTTTTGGCTTTGAGCCTCTAACTGATGACTAAACTTATGAAGTACGTTAAGCGGACCCAACAATTGAGTAAGTTGAGTTGTTTGGTTGGCTGAACATTTAAGCACAAAGACTATTTAAGCCGGTTGAAATAAGCAATGAATCAAAACGTTACTTTTTGTACAAACGTCAGCATAGCTGGATGCAATTCGCTGTAATGACACTATTATGTAACTTGGCATTTCAACAGTCAACATGCTATATTGATACACATTCAACTTGTTTTGTTCCACCTCCACCATAATAGAAACATATTTATGATGCTTTATAATAGATTTGCTACATAGAAAAAATATTT
Organism: Tillus elongatus; assembly: GCA_964006375.1. Taxonomy (NCBI): domain Eukaryota; kingdom Metazoa; phylum Arthropoda; class Insecta; order Coleoptera; family Cleridae; genus Tillus; species Tillus elongatus. Next base: position 15,880,153 of record OZ023271.1, read on the forward strand.
CTCTGTAGTTGGTGAGAACTGTATAGCCTCGTCTTCTATCATAGAAATGTAAGCTTTACTCTATGGCCCAGGGTATACTTCATATACTAATAATAATTGTTATCGTTTTGGCCAGGTTGTCAAGTAGTAGAGTTTCTACTAGATCTGGTAACATTGGGAGCCCGTTTAGTGGGCGCATTTTTGGTCTAATGGGCTAGTATAAATCTGTGTTGATATGTTGTATTGCAGTGTCGATATAACATCGAACTTAGAAAAATGTTGTGCCAGCAGAGAATCAGAACCACATAGCATGAAAATCTCACACCAAAGTAAATTTTCAGAGTATATAATATAACCTAGCTTAATGACGCCCTCGTGGCGCAGGTTACTAGGTGTAGGCCTGCAGAGCGAGAGGTTCCGGGTTCGATTCCCGGGCGGTCTAACGCGCAGTTGACCTTGTCTGGAGACTTGTAAAAACGTTAAAGATTAAATAAATACTAGAATATATATATAATAACCTATCATTTCCCTAATGAGCTGGCGAATTGTCAGAAATAAACAAACGCCATAATTAAAAAAGAAATAAATAACCTAGCTTAATGTTTGTAGTTCGTTGTACACAAAAATACACAAATATCAGCGCGAATGTGTACAGTGTTGTCGGACGTTTAAAATCTTATTAAGAAAGCAAACAAATATGTAGTTATATCAGCTTCATAATTCGTTGCTTTTCTCACTATAACGTTATTTGTACACACATTATTATTTCAGATATAAAAAAGAAGTAACAACCTTTGGTTTTGTTTATAAGGGTGAAGTTGATATTTATAAGTGTTTTATAGTCCAGCTGAGTACCAATAATAAGGGACTGCTCGGAACATCTTGAGTTGCGTATTAGCAGTGAAACAGTGACGGTGGGTCTTTAGGTGTAACCTATTTATAATACCTATGTTGTTTATTTATCATTGATATGTATGCTCGATATTTTGAGTAACGATAATGGATTTATAATTTATGCAATTGTCTATATGCAACAAAATAAAAATTCGGCGCGCATTCGGGGACCGAATTTTCATAAAACATAATATATAATACTTCCACTACCTATATTTCGCATCGCGCGAAATTCGGCCTGTCAACCCTGTACATAGCTCAAACCCATTTTACCACAACCTCGTCTTTTTACTAATAGTTAGTGGCCAGATAATTGGAAATATGTTATTTACTTTACTTAAATGAGTTCCAAACACTGGGCGATTGAAAATGTTCTAATTAGCAGTGATTGGACATATAATTTGTTATTTAATTTAGAACCTTGTGATGAAGTATTATTTTCTATCGGTCTGTGGTACAAAACGCATAATTACTAAGTCGATAATTAATTGAATAGAAAATAATTAAATACAAACTATATAAATATTTGCTAAAATATTTTTCACCGTGATATATTTTAAGGCGATTTATATTGTTACGTTCTACGGGGTTCTGGATTCGTTGACTAACAAAACACAGCTTTTCAAACTACTAATTTATTATAAGCAACTATTTTCCAACACCAGTATCAACTAAAATGTTTCTCTCTATTATTAAATGTCCATAGAATTATATTCCACTATTCGCCTTCTATGATCGCCTTCTTTTCAAACACAAACACTTACTACTTACTGCTAACTCGCTTAATACTCTATGATCACTATATTTCACCACACCGACTTAATACTGAACTAACTCCGCACTAATCACTACTGAACTAACCCACTCTGCGCACCGCTCGTCTATTTATACCGTCCATAGAAAATTCTAGACCTTCTACACTATTCTACACCTGTCACTTCTGGTTCTGTCTAGAAACGTCATTCTGGAATGTTCGCTCTTACCAACACAATTTATAATTGACATCTGACCATAGAATAACAAAGTCCATAACCGTAATTCTCATAGACAAATGTGACAATACTGTCCATAGAGATTCTAGACCGTCTACACTATTCTACACCTGTCACTTCTGATTCGGTCTAGAAATGTCACTCCAGACTGTTCGCTCTTACCAACACAATTTATAATTGACATCTGACCATAGAATAACAAAGTCCATAACCGTAATTCTCATAGACAAATGTGACAATATTTAATTAAACGTGTATTTCGTACTTATTATCTTATCCGGTTGTGATAAGGTGATAACATTCCAAGCATCGCGGAGTTGCTGGCCAGCTGTAAAATTCATATAAAAGGAGAAGCAACACGGGGCATAGGCAGTATTGGTAATTCAGCTAATAAGCCGAGAACAGCGAGTCGCCACCAGTCCGCACCGATTCCGTTTGCCGTCCGAGCGCACCTGGTTGGGCGATTTCAGTACACGAGAATATTGTTATAGGTGAGAAAATATCCGTTCTAGGTAATTCATATTTTGTAGCGAATTTTCATATTTTTAAATGATCACACTTCTCAGTCAAAATCTCCGCAAGTCAATTATATCTGCTTTTCCCAACCTGTCGCCGTCCCTATAGACAATTCGCGTATGTTAGATTGTCTTGCATTATGTTTGTGCGGATGCTGAGGATTCACAGCTCACCTAAATAATCGAGATATATTCATTTTGGTTTGATCCCGATAGGGACGCTGAGGATTCACAGCCTATCTAGGTCACTCCAAGTGATACGCTGCTTTCCAATTAGCCATGTACACTTCATCTGGCTCCAGACTTTCCGCCCCATACAGTGTAAGCTCTTGTGTTATTTTAGTGAGGACGCTGAGGATTCACAGCTCGCTAAAGTAATCAACATGTTTGTGTCCCGGTTTGGCCCTAGTAGAGATGCTGAGGATTCACAGTCCGCATAGGCGTACTGGGAACTGTCGTCCCGTCTCTCCTTCCACCCTTATGCGCCTTCGGTGTTCCCTACTCTAACAGAGAGGCTACAGATGTTACTTTGAACTGGTCTATCGTTATGTGCCGCCCGCCTGCCGTATACGTGATTTAGTAGAACGCCGCTCGTACCGTATATGTCGCTGAGTCCGTACGCTTCATCCAACACTAGCACTGGTCGCTTTAGAGAAAGCCCAGTTCTGATTAATGTTATTACCCGCATATTTTATTTGTACATAGTTTGTAAATATTGTTTTGTATACATCTTTTGTAAATATTTTCTTGGGTAAATGAAAGATTTCAATTAATTTGTATCTAACCCCCTATACTTGCAAAATCTGCTACACCTTTCGATAAGCCAGAAGTGGTCGGAGCACGTCGGGTGAGCGATTAAAGCCCGCTTACTCGGGGATCATTAAATTTAGCCTGCATCATCTGAAGGCTACCGAACCCTTCTCCACAGAGTTACCCAGGTACTTTGATCGTTATCTCGGTCAGAGTTTAGTGAAGAGGTCGCAGACATCCTCAACAGGGAGTAAACTCTTTAAAATCTGGCGCCCGAGATCCTCAGATAGTAACTGTCAATTCGTGTCACCGAAAAATGGTCTACAAGCAAAGGCCTCGTCACAATTTGGCGCCCGAGCAGGGACCTGTGAAATACAAGCAAACTGTTCCGTTCCGATACCGTTCCGTTCCGTTTCGATACCGTTCCGTTCCGATACCGTTCCGTTCCGATTCCGTAGAAAATCCGAATCCGTTTGTATGTCCGACCCGAAAGAAGACCCCGATATACCTACCTATACCCGAGTATCATGGGTATACAAGCTGAAAAGCCATAACTAGAACTGGAATTGGCCAAGTTCGATCTAACAACCACCGCTCCCGTTGATGAACTGCGTAATAGGCTGGTGCAGTTCTTGCGTAATGGGTTGTCAGAGTCAAAGACATACGATTGCCATGCCACTCCGATTCTAGAAGCTCCGAAAGCGCCAGTACAAGACAGGGAAACCGCCAGTAACCAGTTCCATACTACCCATCCCCTTAACGTTTTCACTGTTCCGGGAAGGGGGCTGTTCCAGTTTCGAATCATGAGTTTTGGGTTGCATTCAGCAAGCGCAATGTTCCAACGCCTATTAGATGCTGTCATAACGCCGGCTATGGACGATGTAGCGTTTGCATATTTGGACAACGTGATCGTACTAGGTGATACTTTTGAAGAGCACCTGGATAACCTCAGGGAAATATTCCGCCGGTTACGAGAGGCCAACCTTCAATTAAATCCCGAGAAGTGCCAGTTCTGTCGCCGTTCCCTTAAATATTTAGGAAACGTAGTCAATGCCCAGGCATACATACGGACCCCGATAAAGTAGCGGCAATTAGGGCCATGCCGCCACCGCACAACGTCCGAAGTCTGCGACGATTTTTGGGAGTGTGTTCTTGGTACAGGAGGTTTATAAGGGACTTTTCTCGAGTGACTACCCTTCCAGCCAAACTCCTGAAAAAGAAGGAGATATGGAGGCGGGATGAAAGTCAGCAGCAGGCCTTTGAAAAACTGAAAACTGGCCTCACGGAGGCACCGGTGTTAGCTTGTCCTGATTGTTCAAGGCGTTTCACATTACAAACAGACGCCTCTAATGATGGTCTGGGAATTGCGCTGACGCAGCAAATGGAGGATCACGAGCCTGTAATCGCCTACGCAAGCCACACATTGACACTTCCCGAGAAGAACTATTCTGTAACGGAGAAAGAATGTCTAGCCATAATATAGGGTATAGACAAGATGAGACCATATCTGGAGGTTTACCAGTTCACAGTCCTGACTGATCACATGTCTCTACGGTGGCTACAGTCAATCCGTAATCCCTCTGAAAGATTGGCTCGCTGGAGTGTTTTCCTCCAGCAGTACGATTTTGATATCAAGTACAGAAAGGGTTATTTGAATCGGGTGGCAGACACGCTGTCTCGAAATCCGTTGCCGATAAGTGAGGAACCAGGAGAATATGCGTACTTCACCCGCGAAGACGCCACGTGTCCCTGGTATGAAACTAAACTGGCAGCAGTACAGAAAAATCCCGAAATGTTTCCAGACTGTGCGATTCGGGAGGGAAAACAGTACCGTCATTTCTGGGATTCCAATGACTTCACCGAGCCCGACGTCTACAATCCGTGAAAGTTATGCGTTCCCAAAAACTTGAGACGAGAGGTGCTGCAGCGAAACCACGACGGCCGACCGTTGGACATTTAGGTGTAGCTAAGACCATTAGCAGGATAGCCCGCACTTACTACTGGCCGGGGATGTTACGTGGAATAGCCCAATACGTATGTCAATGTGATCGGTGTCAGAAGTATAAGGTATCGCAGCAACAGCTGCCGGGGTTTGTGCAGCCTTTCGTCATGAAAGGCCCGTGGGAAATTGTCAGTGTAGGCCTGGTAGGACCGTTGCCACGATCTAAAAAAGGACATTGTTATATGGTGGTAATGTTGGACAGGTTTACCAAATGGGTAGAAGTAAACCAGTAAGGAAGGCGTCAGCCAAAGCCTTGTCTGATGCCTTATTCGAGCAAGTAATTACGCGACTTGGGTGCCCAAAAACCGTCATAAGTGACAACCGTACTCAATTCGATAGTCGAATTGTTAAAGAGATGTTAAAAGAGCTGGGCATAAAATATCGCCTAACTCCTCCATATACACCCCAGGCAAATCCGGTAGAGAGAAGCAATCGTACGCTTAAGACTATGATATCACAGTTCTGCGACCAGGACCAGAGTCGATGTGATGAGCGTTTACCAGAACTTGTGTTTGCTATGAATACTACGAAACACGAGTCGACGCACTTCTCTTCGGCATTTCTTAACTTTGGGCGCGAGTTGGAAGTTCCGAACATGCTACCCGCAGTAGATCCGAATGTCGAAGGCGACGTCGAAATTGTTACCCCAACGGTCGCCCAGCATTTAAACCGCCTCGAGAAGTTGCGCGAGACATTTGAACTGGTACGGCTTGACCTGGACAGGGCCTTCTCACAGCAAAGTCATCATTACAACCTGAGAAGACTCGACTGGCAATGCGCTTTAGGCGGCCGCGTGTTAAGAGTTGACCGCCCGCTTTCTTCCGCAGCTCGCGGCTTTTGAGCCAGGCTAGCCCCAAAATATGCTGGACCTTACACTGTCAGTAAGATCGCTCACCGGTGGTATATGACCTCAAAGATGCGAGGGGTAAGTGGCTTCGCCATGTTCACATTGAGGACTTGAAGCCATACCACGCGCCATCCGCACCGGCACCGGGCAGCGACAATACGTTGTCATTCGATGGAAGGCCCCGCCGAAGTCAAACAGACAGCAATGGAAGCCGTTCACTGACTTCGGTATGCAAAGCCACACGAAGGAGACCCTAAAGTGGTTGATTGCCCCCCATTCGTGAAGGACGTGCTAAAGACACAGTGTTGAGTGTAGTATAGTCTTGTGATAGGTTTAGGATTAGGTTAACTTATATTAAGATAAAGAGACTTCTTTGAACAATAGTGAGTTACGGTTAGGTATTAAGTTAAGTTTTTAATACTCCATTTCAGTCAGTCTAAAAAAAACTTTTTTTTTGTAAAGTGAGGGGAGTGTGTGATGAAGTATTATTTTCTATCGGTCTGTGGTACAAAACGCATAATTACTAAGACGATAATTAATTAAATAGAAAATAATTAAATACAAACTACTTATATAAATATTTGCTAAAATATTTTTCACCATTAAATATTTTAAGGCGATTTATATTTAATTAAACGTGTATTTCTTACTTATTATCTTATCCGGTCGTGATACGGTGATAACATTCCAATCATCGCGGAGTTTTTGGCCGGCTGTGAAATTCATATAAAAGGAGAAGCAACACGGGGCTTATGCAGTATTGGTAATTCAGCTAATAAGCCGAGAACAGCGAGTCGCCACCAGTCCGCACCGATTCCGTTTCCGTTTGCCGTCCGAGCGCACCTGGTTGGGCGATTTCAGTACACGAGAATATTGTTATAGGTAAGAAAGTATCCGTTCTAGGTAATTCATATTTTGTAGCGAATTTTCATATTTTTAAATTATCACACTTCTCAGTCCAAATCTCCGCAAGTGAATTATATCTGCTTTTCCCAATCTGTATCCGTCCCTATAGACAATTTCTGTATGTTAGATTGTCTTGCATTATGTTTGTGCGGATGCTGAGGATTCACAGCTCACCTAAATAATCGAGATATATTCATCTTGGTTTGATCCCGATAGGGACGCTGGGGATTCACAGCCTATCTAGGTCACTCCAAGTGATGCGTTCATTTCCAATTAGCCCTGTACACTTCATCTGGCTCCGGGATTTCCGCCCCATACAGTATAAGCTCTTGTGTTATTTTAGTGAGGACGCTGAGGATTCACAGCTCGCTAAAGTAATCAAGATGTTTGTGTCCCGGTTTGGCCCTAGCGGAGATGCTGAGGATTCACACTCCGCATAGGCCTACTGGAAACTGTCGTCCCGTCTCTCCTTCCGCCCTTATGCGCCTCCGGTGTTCCCTACTTTGACGGAGAGGCTACAGATGTTACTTTGAACTGGTCTATCGTTATGTGCCGCCCGCCTGCCGTATACGTGATTTAGTATAACGCCGCTCGTACCGTATATCTCGCTGAGTCCGTATGCGTCATCCAATACTAGCCCTGGTCGCTTTAGAGCAAGCCGAGTTCTGATTAATATTATTACCCGCATATTTTATTTGTACATAGTTTGTAAATATTGTTTTGTATATATCTTTTGTAAATATTTTCTAATCTAAAATATAGGGTTGGGTAAATAAAAGATCTCAATTAATTTATATCTAACCCCTTATACTTACAAAATCTGCTACACCTTTCGATAAGCCAGAAGTGGTCGGAGCACGCCGAATATCAGCGATTAAAGCCCGCTTACTCGGGGATCACTAAATTTAGTCTGCATCATCTAAAAGCTACCGAACCCTTCTCCACAGAGTTACCCAGGTACTTTGATCGTTATCTTGGTCAGAGTTTAGTGAAGAGGTCGCAGACATCCTCAACAGGGAGTAAACCCTTTAAAATCTGGAGCCCGAGATCCTCAGATAGTAACCGTCATCCGTGTCACCGAAAAACGGTCTACAAGCAAAGGCCTAGTCACAACCTGCTAATGGAGCCTCCACGTTTATTTCACACTGTTACTGAGTTAATCTTATTTTATTAATTTTCGTTCATTTTACCAAGCTATTATACTTTTAATTGAATGTAATGTATACCTAAATTATGTCAATGATTTAAAATTGTCAGCCTAAAACTTAAACATTGTTTGAAAGTTGAAATCAAAATATTGTTACATGACATCACGTCAACACCATCTACGTTTTAGGTGGATTCTTCGGGGACATGAAGTAAAAATCACACTAGAGAAATTTAGAATGACCTTAAACTTAACATTGTATAATAGAAAATAAATTGTTGTTCAAGTCCTCAAACAATACATGAGAAATATATATATATATATATATATATATATATATATATATATATATATATATATATATATATATATATATATATATATATATATATATATATAATATATATATATATATATATATATATATATATATATATATATATATATATATATATATATATATATATATATATATATATATATATATATATATATATATAAACATATAAAAATTGAAACTGACCCCGGATATGGGTTCTAGGGCTCCTAGTTCGCGCTCATTTGCAAAAATTTTTTCAAAATTCAAAAGTCGGGATCTCCCCATTAGTGAATTTTTTCTACGAAAATTCGCTAAAAGCGAAAGCAAGCCAGCCCGAGTTAGTTCAGTTCAGTAAGAGAATGTGGTAGTGACTTGAAGAAGCAGTGTAAAGTGTTAAGAGAGTAGCTACTGTAGTACCAGTGTAGACTTGTGTGCAGATTAGTAATTGTAGACAGTAAATTAAGTGTTTTGTGAGAGAGACATTCTAGAAATTTTATTGTATCCATATTTAGAGTGTAAATAAAGTTGTTTTGTTAAAATTAAAAGTCTCACTTATCCAGAACCCGGAGAAAATGCAACAATATCAACGAATTTCAAGTATTGACTCCCGGCCATTTCCCCATAGGGAGAGAACTGGTAGCACCACCAACATTCATCTCAGAGAACATTGAGGGTAATCTACAAGGAAAGTGGAGGACAATACAGAAAATGAGAAAAGATTTTTGGGACACTTGACACAAAGAATATCTGCATCAGTTACAACAAAGACATAAGTGGAAGTTCAAGAAAAATTTCGTGCACACAGGCGACATGGTTCTAATAAAAGACGACAACAGCGCAGAAAAATGGCCACTAGGTAGAATAATAAAAACATACCCGGACAAACAAGGAGTACCAAGGGTAGCCGAAATAAGAATAGCAGGGGGAATAACAATGGAAAGGCCAATACACAAGCTTATCCTATTGCCCAATGAGAAAGAAGAAACAAGGAAAAAGCATCATGAAGAACAAGCGAAGCAGCAGAAAAGTAAAAGAAGGTCTGCGATGCAAAAATGGAAGACAGCCATAATAGCAATATTATTCATGATGGCGATAGGAAGAACAACAGCCACAAAATTGTATAACATTGCGTACCCACAGCCAGGGTTCTACATTGAGCATATAACACATGCGAAAATAGAAAGAGGAACATTTAGGATTGAAACGAGATTCGAAAAGGCAAAACTCGCCAACGACACGGAGGCAGCCAGGTCAGTCGTTGTGGAGTTGGAAGAGTTTTGCAAACAAAACAAAAGCATTTCTTCAGACTCGATCGATTGTGCCTTATTAATGACACAAATTAAGGTCAAGCAAGTAGAAATATCATGGATAAAAGCAGGGTTACATACGGCCCTTCGAAAGAGAGTTAGAAGAGGAATCCTAGGGCAACTCCTAACTTCCATATTTGGAGTCAATGACGATGTCTACAAGGATATATATCAACTAGACAAGAACCAACATGAGCTAATTGCAGCATCCCATCATCAAACAAGACTAATGCTACAATCATTATCCAGATTCAATGACACTGAGAAGAGAATCTACCATACATTGAGGCAGTTCGAGTCCAAGCTGAACCAAGGTCTGGAAGCCATTAACAACATGAAGCCGTGGTACAAAGCAGTAGACAAGAATTCCCCAAATATTCACATATTAAGTGTTTACCAAATAGCGGAGCGGTATCACGATGAACTGACTCAGCATTATAGAAGCTTGCTAAACATACATGTGAACCAAGCCAACATTTACGATTTTATTTCACCAGCACACATAGACCGAATCATAAATACAGCAACGAGAAAACTACCACAACATCTGGAAATAATTCCATACCCTATACTCAAGTCAGAAATTGGTCACAGTAAGAAATATATCCACGTATACAGTTACTTTACGATGACAGAAGTAACACAATTCATGTTGATAAAGGTAACCCCGATCCCATATAAGGTTGTGAACGAAACCTATTGGGCCATGGAGGTGCCCAACCAAATCCTAGGAATAAATTACAACACGCAACGATATTTCCAAATAGCAGACAAGGAACTCAGCAACAGCCTACTTATCTCCGAAAATGTATATATATATATATATATATATATATATATATATATATATATATATATATATATATATATATATATATATATATATATATATATATATATATATATATGTATGTTCTCCGGCCATGATAAAAAGCATGGAGAGCAACCACAACTGCATAATAGATGAAATATACCAAAGGGAAAACAAAGTAGCATGCCCAATCCATCACCAGAAAGTCAAGGCGACAATCTGGAAACAGCTGTACATTAAAAACTCATGGATGTTCATCAACCCACGAGAATCAAGAGTCGCAATCATCTGTAACGGCCAAAGAGAAGAAGTTACTATGAAACAGTATGGCATCCTGTCCATATCCCAAGACTGCATCATCAAGACCAAAACGATGGTGCTAACTCCCCAACAAATCAAGGGAATACCAATCCTAGGCGGGTTCGTGAAATCAGTTCCAACCAATTTGACGTTTTCCGAATCCCCGATTAGTCCAGTAATAATTTCCCAGGAAGCAGTTGTCCGCCCATCTGATGATCTAACGGACATCGCTCGGGAGGAAGAACAAGAGGAGGACCATCTCCAAGAAATTCGATGGCGCACGGTCACACATCATTCCATTATAACCAGCCTGGCTACCGCAGCAACAGTAGCTATAGCAATTTTAGCAGCCATCTACGTACTACGCATGGTTCAGAAGAAAGTTAAGAAAAGAGCAGCCCAGTCGAAGAACAGAAACCCGGATGTCGAGAAGACCTACCTCGAAGTCCAACCTATAGAAATGGCTGAGTTAAGCAGGTTGCAAGACGCCACGGATGCGGCAACCGCCCTTTTTTGACGTGGCAGAATGTTCAGAGAACCATGGAAAGGACAGAAGGGCAGTAGAAGACGTATACGAAACATAGTTAGGAAGATCAATAAAATCACAAATAAATTAATATTAAGAAATCAATCTAAACTAAGGAGGTCAATGTTGTTGAATAACATTTGCATTGATACTACTGCATTTGTTTTGTCAACAAATAAACAAACGCAAAATAGCAAACATACAAGGTATCGCAATCTGCTGAAGGTTAGAAACTAGATAAAATTACTATAAATATTGTTCATTGATATACAACAAACCACTGTTATTATTTAATAGTCAAAGATGACCATACCTAAGTAAGTTTCTCTTATTCCATTTGTTATATCATTATTGTTACTATTATTATGTGTATTAAGTGTTGTGCTTTAATATCGTTATCAATATACCGTTATCTATGTCATAACACATGTGCTTCGTTCCTACATCTTTTATTCCGATAATTAACCCCCGCTTCCGTAAACACTCATAAACTGGCAAAATTGAAGACTTCTTGGTAAGTCCTGCGGTTAAAGCTGCTGAACTAGAGTAAAATGATACGGATGCAGCTTTTCTTTGCGTATGATTTTGTGCACCGAAAATTGGCTTATACCCGTTGCTGCATTAGCACGTCTTGTGCTGGTTCCCGCGTCTTCGACAATATGAACTATGATTTAGCCTTCCATATCAGCATCAGTTACACTCGGCCTTCCCGCATTTATGTTTTTTGGATGAAATGAGCCAGTTTCATCTAATATATCGTACAGTGCGTTAAAAGTTTTATGGGTTGGTTCCCTTCTATCGGGATAAAGCTCAAAATAGCGCTGTGCTGCTCTGCGTGAACAAAAATCATCCTGGGCATAAAGATACACTATATCTCGCATTCTGAATTTGAAGAATCATTATGACGCGACATTTTGACGCAAATAACAAGTATAAAGTGACAATTGTTTAACTTTTTAATTGTTTAATGTCAGTTGAATTTGACAAGTTATAGTAAACAAGTTCCTAGTTGCTACCGCAACATATTTAGCAACAAAGTAGATAAAGCTTTTTAGTTTTCATTGAAAAAGTAAGTGTATTTTGAAAACGGTCAACTTTTTCGACTTCAAAGTATAACTATTTTGTGTGGAAATAGATGTGCTTGCTTTATTTTTGTTGGAAAATATGCATACAGGTGGAAAAAAATGGTGATGTTAATGAACCAGTGTTGCAGTCGGTGGCGCCACCAAGAGGCGTTGATGAAATTTAAACCGTTATTATATTACGCAGCATGCCTAGTAAATACCATGAAATGTTTTATAATAATATATTGACCACATTCAAGACATTTGAAAATATTTAAGAAAAATTATTTAAACACCCTGTAAAACGAAAACTAATAACATTTTCCTAAGGCATGTTGAACTGCATCGCTTTATTTTTGTGCCAGCTATCACCCTTCAACCAGCATGCAATTAATTATGGGGCACCCTATATATATATATATATATATATATATATATATATATATATATATATATATATATATATATATATATATATATATTATAAGGGGGTCAGATATACATATATACACATACATACAAGCCAACAACACACTCTTTAAAACACCCCATACAAAACCAAACAAACAAAAAACCTACTCTTGGATGTATATAGTCTAGGCGGTGAAAGATTAAAGTCCATGAACTGTTAGTCTGTCTGTGAAATTTTACAGGCATATCATAAGATCTGGTATCAAAAAAATTTAAAATCCAAATCAGGACTGATTCCCTAATATGTTATATGCATAGATTAAGGAAGGTAAGATGGGAATATAATAGTTGTAAATTAGTTTATAGTAGTGAAAGGTCTACACGAAGTGAAAATTATATCCAGAACAGAATAGACTGCAGAAAAATGATTTAACTTAGTGCGGACAAATAAGATACAAAGACTATAAAGCTAGATTAAAAAGACTCTAAAACCTTTTTTTTATTTAATGTAAATATTGGACAATAAGAAATGTGTAAGTAGTTTTTAGAAAGGTTAAGATGTTCATGTTTAGTAGAATCAGGAAATTTATGGTATTAATATTTATTAGGATTAGGCTTGTCAAACTGTATAACCTAGGATTTAGAACAGATGTTTTTTATATAGGTTAAGAAATACTGTCAAATGATTAAATTTACTGGCAGATGTCAAACGGAGAATACAAACAATTTAGATAGGTTAAGGAAGTAAAGTCAATGCAACAATATTAAAAATGAGGTAACCGCAGAAATAATGAAGAGGATTGTTGTAAAAATATGAAGAGGAATTTTGAAGTTGGCCAACAGGATTTTTCGACTGGTTACGGTCGTCATGCAAAAAAGTAAACAGAGGAGAAACAATTATGGAGTTTTTGGGAGAAAAATAAATTTAAGAGAGAAGAGCAAAACCTTATAAGTTTGGAACAAAATGTTAAAAAAGCAGAGTTTAATCTAACAACATACTGTGAGTAAGTAGAATATAAGGGCTTACTGTCTTTGTGTGACTAATTTCACAGCTACCGGAAATATTGTAAAAAAGGCATTTAAACTATTATAAAGTTCACTTGAAAGGGGTTCCAACTGATTGAACCAACAATATTTGTTCTACATCAATCAGAACAAGGCGCTTGTGGGGCCCTCTTTCGACCGTAAGACCAGTAGGCATAATTTGCCAAGAAGAAACTTCCATTGACTACACTTCAAAGTTAAGGATTTTACTTTGCTGAGCGGTACCATTTGTTGTTGTTTTTATTAGTCTATAATTGTAGAATAAGAGACATATATTATACCTAAGCAATTTAGAAACTTTAGTAAACAAAAAAAAACAAACTGGCCAGTCATTCCTTTCCGGGGGTTGAAATTTGTTAAAAACAAGAAAAAAAGCTTTAAAAAAGAATAATATAGAATTAGGTGTTTGTCATCTATATTAACATTAATAAATAGTCGAGTTTTGTGCAAATATAAAATCTTTGCTTTATTTTGGTTTATGCATATATAAGTGTGGCGGTGGTTTCGACCGCAGTGTTTCCGTCAACACTACTCTGTGTTTCTGACAGCTAAACGTTGCGTTACGTTATTCGACAGCAAGCTGTCAAGAACTACTATATAAGAGACACCAGGGATCTCTCTCTCTCTCTCTCTCCTCGCTACCAACCGACATAGTGAAGATACGTCTCTCCACGCTCGGTCAGTTATCTGTTATGTGCTGTCTGTGATTGTTTTATAGTTAAATGTATAGTTTATTCAGTTAGTGAAATAATAAAGTATATTAAATGTTTACGTATGGATTTAATATCAACAAGTGCAATTAACATTCATATTGGTGACCCCGTGCCGCAAGCCGAAGATGCCCAGCCTGATGTTCCAGCCAACGTCGCCTAACTTCCACGCACGTGCTCATGCCTACAGAAAACGAATATCTAAACAGGTCAGTCTTTTCTAATTTAAAAATTATCTGATTTTTTTCACAATGGCCGAAGATTCTTCAAGCAGCAATATCATGGCAAGGGTTGCAATAAAATTACCTCCTATATGGAGACGTAACGTGAAAATCTGGCAAATGCAGGTTGACGCCCAGTTTGATATATCGCAGATCAGTTCTGAAAAGACAAAATTCAGTCATGTACTCGCTATACTCGATCCTGATGTCGCAGAGTCAATTTCAGATTTTTTAACCCAACCATTATCATCAACCCCCTATTCAGATCTAATGAAACGTCTTTTATTAGAATTTGAAGAGTCCGATAGTCGCAAACTAAATAAACTTTTAACAGAATTAGAATTAGGCGACAGAAAACCATCGCAACTTTTACGCGAAATGAAGTTTTTAGCCGGTAGTCAGATTGGAGAAAATTTCCTTAAAATTTTATTTCTACAACGTTTACCAGTCAACGTTCGTTCAATTTTGGCTTTGAGCAACGATTCTCTAGAAAATTTGTCGGTTACAGCAGACAAAATCGTGGAATTTTCCGGAGATAAATACAACGTGGCTGAAATTCAGTCACGCGAGCCCGACAAGCTAGCCAAATTAGAAGCGCAATTAGAGAAGCTAACAGCATCAGTCAACGAATTGCAAACGCGTTCCCGATCTACCTCCCGAGAAAGACCCAAGCTTTCTCGAAATTCCATAACCGCAAATTCCTCAACCTCCACGTGTTGGTATCATGAACGATTTGGCAACAAGGCCAAACGTTGCATCCAACCTTGCAATTTTAAAGCAAAACATGTGTCGGAAAACTAATAAGGCACTCCCTCCACGCGGCAGGAGACGAGAGCCACCTAACACGCCGCCTTTTTATTTTTGATAGACGCTCCAATATGAAATTTCTAATCGACTCTGGAGCGGATATTTCAGTTATTCCACCCACTCACGACCAACGGAAATTTCAATCGAAACGCACCTTGTATGCTGCAAACGGGACCCCTATTCATACCTATGGCGAACAATTATTAGATTTGGATCTAGGTTTACGCCGTAGGTTCTGCTGGCCCTTCACACTTGCCGATATCAAGCAACCAATTATAGTCGCTGATTTTCTAGCAGAGTTTGCTTTACTTGTGGATATGAAACATAGACGTTTAATCGATACAAAGACAAACCTCTCTAATGCCGGTGCTAACCCACCACCAGGATTTAATTCTAAAATTTATCTCGTAGACCCGACACACCAGTACTTCAAATTGCTACAACAATTTCCTGACCTTTTTAAGGAAACTTCTTCTAGCAACCTTCCAGAGGTTGAGTTCTTCCATACTATAAGTACGGAAGGACCACCTGTCACTGCAAAAGCTAGAAGATTGCCCCCGGAAAAGCTGGCTCAAGCAAAGCTAGAATTCCAGCACATGATGGACTTGGGAATTTGTAGACCCTCCAAAAGTCCATGGTCAAGCCCCCTCCACATGGTGCAAAAAAAGGATGGCTCATGGAGACCATGTGGGGATTACCGAGCACTAAACGCTAAAACAATCCCAGACAAATATCCCATTCCAAATTTGCAGGATTTTAATGCCCAGTTAGAAGGCAAACGTATTTTTTCAAAATTAGATATCATTCGCGCTTTCCATCACATCCCAGTAGCACCTCAAGATATTCCCAAAACAGCAGTCATAACTCCATTTGGGTTATTCGAATTTGTTAAAACCCCATTTGGCCTTCGTAATTCAGCACAAACATTTCAAAGATATTTACATTCAATTTTAAGACATCTTGACTTTGCCTACTCCTATCTTGACGATATTCTCGTTGCATCAGCCTCTGAAAAAGAACATCAAGAGCATCTAGCAAAACTTTTTCAGACACTTCAAGACAACGGCATCCGTATCAATTCATCCAAATGTGAATTCGGAGTGGCCGAAATTTCATTTTTAGGTTTTCGTGTAAATAAATCTGGATTATTTCCACTTCCTGAACGCATCAAAGCTATTACCGACCTACCTCTTCCCGATACCATTGAAAAACTCAGAAGATTTCTAGGTCTCATAAATTTCTACCGTCGTTCTCTTCCACGTGCTGCGGAAATTCAGCAACCACTATTCGACCTCTGCCAGAATCCCAAAAAAACGCGACAAACGTAAAATCGAGTGGACTCCTCAGACTCGAGAAGCATTCGAACGTTTGAAAGAGGCACTAAAAAACGCTACACTAATAGCTCATCCGTCTTCTTCGCTACCACTGATTCTCCATGTCGATGCTTCTGATTATGCCGTCGGCGCTTCCCTCCAACAACTACGTGATCAAACACTAGAACCCCTAGGTTTCTACTCCAAAAAGCTTACTTCAGCCCAAAAATCTTACAGCACCTACGATCGCGAACTTCTAGCTGCTTATCAGGCAGTTAAATACTTTAGATATACCCTAGAAGGTCGCCATTTCACCATTTATACGGACCACAAACCTTTGACATACGCTTTTGAACAACGCGTCGATAAAGCATCCCCAAGGCAACTACGACATTTAGACTTCCTAGGTCAATTTACCACAGACATTCGCTACATACCAGGTCCTACAAACATTCCCGCAGACTATTGTTCTCGCATTGAAACAATTTCACTTTCTTCCACTGTGTCACTCCAAGAAATTGCGCAAGCTCAGTCATCTTGTGAGGAACTCAAACACCTTCTGCAGTCTAAATCTTTCTCATACAAATTTCAAAACATGCCTCTTGACAACGGAATGAATCTTATTTGCGATTCTTCTTCAAAGAAACTTCGCCCATTCATTCCGCTCAAATTTCGCCGAAAGATTTTCGATTCTATCCACAATTTATCTCACCCAGGCATATCAGCTTCAGTCGATCTGGTCCAGGATAGATTTTGTTGGCCCAAATTGAAACGCGATGTAACTCTTTGGTCTAAAACTTGCATTCCCTGCCAGAAAGTCAAGATATGGAGACATACTTCCAGTGCCATTGGACAATACACCCCAGCCATGAGAAGATTCTCACATATAAATGTTGACATTGTGAGACCATTACCAGCATCACAAGGTCAACGCTATCTGTTAACAATAATAGACAGATTTTCTCGATGGCCCGAAGCAATTCCATTGTCAGATATTACAGCAGAAACAGTAGCGAACACTATTTTATCATGCTGGATCTGTCGTTTCGGTGTTCCGCAATACATCACCACAGACAGAGGTAAACAATTCGATTGCCACCTTTTCACACACCTCACTAAAACACTAGGTACAGACCACATCAAGACCACAGCTTACCACCCAGCAGCAAATGGTGTAATCGAGAGATGGCATAGAGTTCTGAAACAGGCCTTGAAAGCTCATATGGACGAAAACTGGGTCGCTAAATTGCCAATTGTGTTACTAGGACTCAGATCGTACATAATTCCAGAATATCGCTCAACACCCGCTGAAATAGTCTACGGAGAATCAATCAAACTTCCCACCGACTTTTTCAACAGCACACAAGCTCATGATGTTCCATCACTTATATCTCAGCTGAAAGAAGACATAAGGAAACTTTGACCAGTACCTTTTAAACATCATACTGCAAAAAAGGTATTTGTCCATCCTAAGCTTATGGAAGCTTCTTTTGTTTTTGTTCGCATTGATATTCCGCGAAAAACCCTCGAACCAGTTTATGACGGCCCCTTTGAAGTGTTATCCCGAACTGACAAAGTCTTCAAAATCAAGAATTCACACGGAGAAGAGACAATTTCTGTTGACCGTCTTAAACCCGCATTCATTCTTTGTGATAACGAACAGACAACTTTCCAGCCTCAGAGACATCCTAGTGAAACTGAAAGTGACAGTGAAAGTCCAACACCTAGTGAAAGTGACAGTGAAGTTCCCGTTCCCGTTCAAACTACACGCCATGGACGTAGAGTTCGATTTCCACGAAGATACTTGAACTAATAGCGTTGCCACTGAGAGGGGAGTATGTGGCGGTGGTTTCGACCGCAGTGTTTCCGTCAACACTACTCTATGTTTCTGACAGCTAAACGTTGCGTTACGTTATTCGACAGCAAGCTGTCAAGAACTACTATATAAGAGACACCAGGGATCTCTCTCTCTCTCTCTCTCCTCGCTACCAACCGACATAGTGAAGATACGTCTCTCCACGCTCGGTCAGTTATCTGTTATGTGCTGTCTGTGATTGTTTTATAGTTAAATGTATAGTTTATTCAGTTAGTGAAATAATAAAGTATATTAAATGTTTACGTATGGATTTAATATCAACAAGTGCAATTAACATTCATAATAAGTATTAGGGAAATTCATATATTTGAAGTCATACAAATTTTAAAGGACTTGAACCCACTAGTCCCTGTTTTGAGAGTCAAATTAATTCATGTGATCAATTGTATGCGCAATACAGCAGTATAAAGGCATTCAATACACGAAGGTGTAATACACACACAAACCTTTGGTGAACACACATTAACACATTACTCACTAAACTTTACAGGCAAATAAAACTTAAAAGCTAAAATACTTAAAATCCAACTAAAAAACTAAACCTATTTCAACTAACACCCAATAGTAGGGTAATTATATATATATATATATATATATATATATATATATATATATATATATATATATATATATATATATATATATATATATATATATATATATATATAACATTAAAATTATTCATGGTGATAAAAACCCAAGCATAAACAATAATATAATTATATATATATATATATATATATATATATATATATATATATATATATATATATATATATATATATATATATATGTGTGTGTGTGTGTGTGTGTGTATGTATGTATGTATGTATGTATTGAGTTAAGTTATTTATTTTGCCACAAACAACCTGTATAATATTTATGTCAATTATGTATGGTATGTTATTTTTATTAGGTCAGGTGTATATAACATGTAATATGGTATAATTGGTATATTTGGTCTTTTTGAAACAGCCTTAAATTTTGTGTATATAATGTGGTTTTAAATATATAAATATTTTTTTATTTCTGTGCATCACCGTGTTTTCTTACTGTTACTTTTATGTTAACTATAATCCTACAAATTTTATATATTTTTAAATACAGGCGAAAATTTTTAAATGATATTGCTGTTACTTGCCTTGCATAAGTGTGTATTTCTAGTTGAATATAATAGTACTTTATAAAAAGCCTGGACGCCCTGGACGTAGCAAGTGCGTTATGGTAGTGAATTTTCATAGAAATGATCTGGCACAAAATATTTTATTATAACTTTTTTGTCTTGTTACATATAAATCTAGATTTTGGTGTACAGTTTACTTTTTGCATCGTAAACCTATTTACCCAATTAGGTTATCATAGCTTTTTTATTTTTTGAGATAATTTTTTTTTAATGAAAGCTCAAAATTTTCCGGAAAAGCTCTTCCGAATTTCCTGACTAACGAACCAAACCATTTCCAAAAGGAAGGTACGTGCCAAATTTTATCAAAATCGGCCCATTATTTTTTGAGTTATCGGTGTGATACATATATACATACACACACCCGCACACACACAGATATATATATATATATATATATATATATATATATATATATATATATATATATATATATATATATATATATATATATATATATATATATATATATATATATATAAATTGAAACTGACCCCGGATATGGGTTCTAGAGGTCCTAGTTCGCGCTCATTTGCAAAAATTTTCTCATAATTCATAAGTCGGGATATCCCCATTAGTGAATTTTTTCTACGAAAATTCACTAATAGGATTACAGTTTTCATGTTGCAAGCTGTCTTTATTCAAATCTCACCGGCCGTTGCCTCGCATTCTCCAAGGTTTTAACGGGTTGTTTATTATTTTATTAACTTTTTCCCTTTTAATTTATCTTTAAATTTGACTGATATTTGAATAATATAATTTATTCAGTTTCTCAAATTATAATATTTTTTAACATCTTTACATACGTTTATACAACTTTAATATTAATATTCTCCTACAAAACAGTTTATCAATAAAATGTAATAGAGATCTTTTTTTATACATGCATGCTCTTTATATTTAATGACAATAATTAACCTTAGATTAAATTAATAAATTTGACAGTTCTCATAAGTAAAAGGCTCCAGTAATTTAAAGATTGGGTACCTGATTTTTACACCAGCTGTCACTCGTTGGTTGACGTTTGAGCATTCACAGACCTCATTCTTGACCTTGTGGTTTTCTCTATTAATTTCAACTTTAGTTTGTAGACAAAATCGCAGCAATCTTCTACCTGTCAACGAATCGTTCGTATCCAAACTGATTCTGGTCTCTATGGCAGCGCCCAAGTACGTACCTTCTTTTTTGCTGATTACACTTTTAATTGTTTTTTGCAGTGAAAACTTCACTTACACGTGTTTATCAATGGTCCTTAATCTCGTGGTACATTTTCCGGCTATTAATTTTCATAAATTACCTGTAATAATACCATTTTCAGGGAACTGACGCCGTAAAGCATCCCTAAATTTTTATATCTATATTACAATGACGTTTATGCACTTTTTACATAATACTTCACTTAAGCGTTAGTTTGTGATGGGCTCTAGGCTTCAATACTACATTTGCCTAATATTTACTTCAACTTATTCAACATTTTTACTGTTTTCGGGGGACTAACGCCTTATAGCGTCCACCCTTTTTCAAAGCTAGAATACAAGAAATTTTCAACTATTTTCATTTATAGCTCCAAATTTTATTTTCAAAGCATTCTCCTTACGTTTAATTCCTTGTTTTTTAACTGTCAAAGATCGCTACGGCTCGGGCATTCCGCTGGTCTGATCTTAAAATATTTTTACGTTCATATCAAATTTATAAATATTTAACAAATTTCAACTTTGTATGCAAATTTTTAAGCCTTTAGCTTATTACACCTTTAAACTATGGCTGTTATCAAAACTCCAACTCTTGATGAGCTGTATGCCACTATTTACATATTTATTTCAGTTCGGTTAAGTTTAATCTGACTGCTTTAAAATGTTCAATGCGCTAAGAGCTTTGAAAACTTATTAGATTTTATAAATTTTAAGAGAAATGAATCAATCTACTGGTTTTAAATGCCTGAAATTACCTAGAACATTAATTTAAGTTATTTTTAGTAGTGGTTTTATAGCTATCACCCCTTTTATGAGCTTTGTGTGATAGATTTATCTCATATCAAAAATTTTGTTTACATTTAACTACTACGAAAAACTATCTATAAAACTTAAATTACAAGTTAACTAGATAAACATTTTAACTATTTGTGCAGGTCAAAACACTCTCCATTTCATATACAGTTTGCTTGTCATTTAACTTGTGCCAGGTCTTTACCTTTGAACTCTGAAAGTTTATATATAAGACCTTGACCTAGTTCTTTTGCACTTCCAGTTTAGTGTTCATATTAGCATAAGAGTTTTATAACTTGCTTATATTTAGATTACAAACAAATTGATATTATTATTTATTTAAGGAATGAACATTTTCATTCATTGGAACGTTAAATTATTTTAGTATCAAGCTGTGCTCAGAATTTTACTTAATATTTCAGTTTTCAGGTTTAATTTCTCTTGTACATTGTTTTTAATTATATTTTTCATTGTATTCTCAGCTCTCCATCCTTGTCGATTAGAACCAATACAGGTGCTTGTGTAGTTAGAGTACAAAATTCTACTAGATGGCAGATTGTCTGCATGTTCGGTAAGATGTTTTACATTATTTTTACTTTTAAATTACTTTTGAATGTTAGCTTGTGTAATTTGGATATATATATATATATATATATATATATATATATATATATATATATATATATATATATATATATATATATATATATATATATATATATATATATATATATATATATATATATATATATATATATATATATATATTGTGAGTGTATATGTATCGTTTTTGCTCATTTTACTTGAAATAACATCATTTTAATATTTATTTAAACATGGTGTTTTAGATTTCTTGTTACTACTGTTGTCTTAATTTTTATTTCTACTTTTCAGATTTTTCAAGACTCCATTGGCAATGCTCTTACTCAAAACTGTTCTGTGACGAACATATTTTCATTAGAGTTAGTATCACGGAAGGTACTACCTGCCTTTTTACGGTGCTTGTACTTTGGTTGTACAATCCCTTATATGATTAAAAATAGCTGCCAATTTCTGAACCGATCGGCTTTATATGGCTGCGTCAGTGCTGTGTAACAATTTATTCCCGAATATTTAGTTTTAGCTAATGATATTTTAGTTTTTTAATGCCTAGATCTTAAGTTTTTCTTTTCGGGTTTATTTTTAAATAATATATATATATATATATATATATATATATATATATATATATATATATATATATATATATATATATATATATATATATATATATATATATATATATATATATATATATATATATATATATATATATATATATATATAGTATTAATCTTTTGTGACGGTAATAGTGTTATTTATCAAAAAATTGTGGGAAAGCCGTCAGTTGTAGAATAAAACTCTTTATTATAGGCCGAGCTTTCAGAAAATTTTTATATCTTTCTCAAGGCAACAACAATATAATGTGATTTCTACTAAACTAATTATGTAATAACAAACATGAAAAGAAAACCTTTTTATGAATTTGAGTGAAGTCGAAAAGTTAGAAACTGACATATAAAGCTAAATATTGTCTAATTGAATTTGTTTTTTTGTTTTTTCTAGGAAATATAAATAGGGGTAGTGATTTCTAAAATTATTCTCTTTCTTTAAAATTATTAAATTGTCATTAAAAGTAATTTCAAATTCTTCTAAACACATTCTTTTATTACTTAAGGTTTCACAGTGTAAAATAGAAACCTTACTAAAATTTATACTATAGCCAGTGTCGAGATTATGTTCTGACAGAGCGCAAGTTGTTTTTCGTAAACGTATGTCACTTTTGTGCTGTGCTAACCTATCTTTAAGGACTCTGCTTGTTTGGCCAATGTATCTTAAACTACAATTATAAATACGTCATCAGATGATTGTTTGCTATAGAGCCGTTCCCGCGGTTTTACATGTGATTACATTACACAATCCGTACTCCTGCAACATAGACAAATCCAAGCTTGAACATACCGTGTGATCCGCTGTGTAAGCACTTTTAGTTTGTAAGTAATACAGTGCTAGATTAAGTAATTATTATTACACTGTACATTCTAGTAGCAACAGCTCTTGTTCGCTCTTTAAAAATCTTTGTAATTTTCATTCTATTACGTTTGTACTTTAGAGTTTAAATAAATTATTTTTTTTTATCAAAACTCCTGAAGTTCAAAACCTAATTGGCGCTGCTTAGAACCGGATGTCAAAACGGTATTAAATACAGATAATCGCCGGTTTATTTTAATAATTTATTTGACAACGAACCAAAATTTCGTGAAATACAAGTGTAAGTATTGGAAAAGAAGCCACTGGTCCAGACGATCTACAAGAGATGAAACTCCTGTAAGTCTATCCATTTTTTCGTCTCCAATACAATACCTACTGTGTTTCACAAAAATTTGAATTTTTTCCTAAATGCAACTAATAATTAAGTATCAAATTGTATTTCATAAACATTTTATTTGTTCATAAATACGTGGAATAATTAAATAAAATATCCCCGTTTTACAAAGTTATTATTTCGTAAAATTCGCGTTTCATAATAATTGTTGTTTGAAAGGTGTTAAATGCTTTCACAAATAACTTTAGCTAAGAATTAATTAAACAAGTTTACAGTACATATTTCAGATTTCCGTAGAAATATTTACCAATTATTATTCTAGTGAATACCTTATAGTGAAGTGATTTATTAATTTATTATTTTAATATCGATAGTTTAAGTCATATTTTTAGTTTTAAGAAGTGTTATTGATTTTTGATTATTGACTGATTTGATTATTTACAAAGCTACATTTATATTCTGTGTATAAATTTTAACAACCATAATTTTATGAACTACCGCGACAGATCCCCTATCAGACTTCCACACATTTTAGAAGAAGAAATCAAGTCACTTTTAGACACTAAACTATTTCACCTTCACGAGAAATTTTACATTTTAACAAAATGCCTGAAACATCAATCACTCAAATTTATTAAGCTTCTGCAATGATACCTAAATACCAGGGCGGTCAAAAACAATTGGCCTATTTCCTAAATCAATGCAGAACCTATATTCTTTGCTATAAAAGACAAGGCGACACATCTGACGACCTGCATTGCTACCGCGTGATTATAGAATTTATTAAAGCAAGAATTACTGGTGAAGCTAGGGATATTTTAATGAAATTAGATACTATCACGTGGGAAAATATTGAAAACGCGTTAAAATCTCAATATACAGATACAAGATCTGAAGACTTATTAATGACAGACCTAACGACTAGCTATATGAGAAAAACTGGGACAGCTACAGACTTCTATAATGTTATTCAAGAAAAGCAAAAATGCTCAATGAGCATATTGCTTTACAGGCACTGGACGATGTCATAAAAATATACAAGAAAAAACAGTACGAAACAGCAGCCGTCACTGCTTTTAAAATTTGCATTTTTGAGCCATATCATAGTCACTTACGTCTTTTAAATATTCACAACCTAGAAACAGCACTGCTCGAATGTCACCGTATTGAAAATGAGCAGATGCAAGTAAATTTTCTAAAGGTTATTAAAGAGAAAGACGAAGCGCATTTTTGTCAAAGAAATAAGAATCCACCACCACAAAAACTACCTGTGACTAACAAAATGAGAAATGATTTTTACCCGAAATTCAGAAACACCCCTCAACAAACAGCAGACCAATATCTAATATTAGGCCCATTCAACAACATAGGACATATCCGACAAATTCTCAAGCTTTTGGACGCCGTACATCTCAACCAACCCCTATGTCTATTTTGTCAAATAACACCAATAATCGCCCCCGCCCAAATCAGTTTATTCCTCAATTAAACCATAACAGGAACAAGAGCCTGTTTATTTCCAACAACCAGGTGATCAATATGAGGAGGAGCAGAATTTTCACAATGCTGCCTCGCAAAATCTCTAAATATAGATCTGAACAACCTTACCTTACAGCCTAAACTGCCCCTTTTCTGTATTCCCTCTTTCGACTTTTAAAGTCTAATTGATAGTGGTGCCTCAGATAGTATTATTAATCCAGGCCCGGCCTACGAGTTTTTTTAGCGATTATATTTAAAAAAACCTTTAGCCATGAAATCTGTTGGAAAAATTACCAAAGGCATCGACAATATTCAATAGCCCTTATTACAAGAATATCGTGTCAAATTTCCGCTTGATTTTCACGTTATGCAATGGCACGATCGCTTTGATGCATTAATTGGATCGGCCCATTTGCAAAAACTTAAGGCACGCATTAATTATGAAAAACAAATTTTAAAATTAGGCAAAATAGAAATTCCATTTTATCTTGAACTCAACCCACTAAATTTTCAACCTTTTAAACAAATATGTGTAAACCACATACAAAATCCAGTTAACATAGGAAACGGAACAGTCTTAATTTCCCAACTATCTGACAACACTGTAACTGTAGTCGAAGCTATAGCTACTTCGCATTCAGGTATTTGTACAATCCCTATAACAAAAGATACACCTGATAATGTTTATATCTATTTTAACGAACGAATCGAAGTCACCCCTGTTCAGAATTACTACGAGTTAAATGAGCCTATAAAACAAAACCAACCTAATATTTTAGATAAATTAAGGGTAGAACATCTTAATCCAGAAGAAAAGACACAATCGTTTTCTCTTTGTCACAAATATAAGAGAATATTCTATCACGAAAATAGTGACCTCACATTTACTAATTGTATTAAACACGACATAATAACAAAAGACGATAAACCTGTCGTAAAATCATATCGATACCACTATAATCTCAAAATGGAAATTCAAAATCAAATACAGAAATTATTAGACAGTAAAATTATTACACCATCGATATCACCTTATACATCACCTGCATGGATTGTACCGAAACGTATCGATGAATCGGGGAAACGAAAATGGCGTTTAGTTACCGATTATCGGAAACTAAATGAGAAACCCGTTAACGATAAATACCCTTTACCGCGAATAGATGGGATACTTTAGAGTTTGGGTAAATGTATGTTTATATCGACACTTGATCTTGCCCAAGGTTTTCACCAAATTGAATTAAGTGAAAACTGTATTGAGAAAACTGCCTTTAACGTTAACAATGCACATTATGAATATATGCGCATGCCCTTTGGCTTGCGTAATTCTCCGAGTACTTTTCAGCGAGTAATGGATAATCTTCTTAGGGAATTCCTTTAGAAATCTTGTTTTGTGCACATGGACGACATAGTCATTTTTTCAAAATCTTTAGAAGAACATTTAGTACACCTAAAACAGATCTTTTCAAAACTACAAGAAGTCAACCTCCAGGTACAACTAGACAAGTCTGAATTCCTGCCTAAGGAAGTCGAGCTTCTAGGGCATGTGGTCACCACCCGAGGAGTCCGCCCTAATCCGAATAAGATCAGAGCCGTACAAAATTATCCTATACCAAAGTCTCAAAAAGAAATAAAATCATTTCTTGGCTTGATAGGTTATTACAGACGTTTCATTAAAAAATTTGCTAAAGTCGTGTTCCCATTATCAAAATGCCTTAAGAAAGATTCCACAATTGACATAAACAATGCCGAATACATTGAGGCATTTAAAAAAGCAAAATCACAAATTCCCCGATATTGACTTACCCCAACTTTAAAAAAAGTTTCCACTTAACCACAGACGCTAGTAATATCGATATAGGGGGTGTTTTGTCACAAAATGACAAGCCTATTGCTCATTATAGTCGTACTCTAAATTCTGCCGAAAAAAATTATTCAATAGAAAAAGAACTTTTAGCAATAGTTGAAAATACCAAACATTTTAGGCCCTACCTGTTTGGCAATAAATTCACAATTAAAACGGATCATAAACCACTTGTATGGTTGTTTTCCATTAAAGAACCTAATTTGGAAGAACATGACTATGATATCAAGTATAAAAAAGGTAAGGAAAATGTCGTAGCTGATGCCTTATCTCGCGTCAAAATCAACGCAGTTGAGGACGACGACGATCTAGCGTCAATATTCAACAATTTAGATCTATCGGAACTTAGAGTATTAACTGATGGCGATCTCAAAGAACTAGGACTTAACATTCAAGAAGACGAACAATCTTCCGACTCTCAAACACAACACACCTCTGCCGAAAATCCTGTTTTCAATACGCCTATTTCAGAAAACCCCTTAAATCATTTTAAATATCAAGTAGTTATGTATTATGGCGCTAACAACGAAATAAAGACAGATACAGTATTTAAAAATAAACGATATAGAGCGTACATTCAACGCCAAGATGAATCACAGCAAATAACTGAATTTTTATAATCTTATATTAATCCAAACAATAATTACGGCATAGTATCTTTGAACCCACAACTTGAACACTACTTTAGATTAATAGCTTCCACTCTTTTTAATAGTTCTGTTGAATTAATTAAATGTACAAGACACTTACAAGACGTAACGAAAATTCAAGAACAAAAAGGAAAAATTCAGAATTACCACGAACTAAATCATAACGGCATTAATGAAACACAATTAAAAACTAAATTTTATTGGCCAAATATAAAAATTCAAAGTAATGACATTATAAATAAATGTGAGATTTGTTTACAAGCAAAATATGACCGTATCCCTTATAAGTCCCCATTTCAAGGACCCTTAGTTGCTTCTAGACCCTTTGAAGTCATACATACTGACGTATTTAGGTTTGATAGCTGTAAATTTCTAACAATAGTGGATTTATTTAACAAATATGCACAGGCTTATTATGTCATAGATACTACAGCACTGCACATAGTCAATAAGCTCCGTCACTGCCTTTCTCATCATAACTACCCCCTCAGAATGGTCTCAGACCCAGGTCGCGAATTTGACAATTCCGTACTCAAAGAGTTCCGTTCAATATTTAAAATCGATTTACACGTTACTACCCCTCAAAATTCTAATTCGCCCGTATAACGACTACATTCAACACTTTTAGAAATGATACGTGCTCTTAAAATGCAAAACCCTAACGAGAGTCCCCAATCTCTTATGATCACAGCTGTTTTAATTTATAACCAATCAATACATTCTTCGACAGGTCACTCTCCTTTTAAACTTCTTTAGCGTCCATACGACGATTTACCACCTATCGATCCCGATCAAACGGTCTTTGAACAATATAACAACAAAGGGTTGAAAAAAATAGTTTCGTTTTATAAAGTCATTTATCAAAAACAAAAAGCAACAGAGCTACTCGAGAAAACGAACGAAGCTCGAGAACAAAACATTCAAATAAATTAGGAAAACGTTGCTATAAGAGTACCACCAGTCCGAAAGGCAGACTCTCTTTATAAGATACATTCAGATCCAATTCAATAAAGACATAACAAGCTACTTCTTCCCAATTCAAGAAAACGAACAGCCCACATTACTAAGACCAAAAGAACTAAAAAGAAATTTCCTTCTTTACAGAATGCTGTACTTACGTCTGAAGACGACCTTGTCCCTTCAACTTCAGCCAATCCAAACGAACGGTTATTTTAAAGACTATATTGGAATTGTGAAAATTCTCAATCAATATCACAGATTTTACTTTTATTTTAATCTTACCTTCTTAGAAGAAAATCATAATCACTTACTGTACAATGCCTATCAAATTAGTGAAATAAAATCCGATTCAATTAACAAATAGTATACCCGAACTTTAAACTGTCAATTAAGAATTATAGAGAACGAAATGCTGAAATTAGCCCATAATAGAAATAAAAGAGGTCTCATAGACGGTGCATGCTCTGTCATAAAAATGTTCACTGGAAATCTAGATCAGGAAGACCTAAAAGAGATTAATAAAAATATAAATTTATTACGCGCTAACGAAGACTAAATGATAGTCCAGTTAGATAACCTAAATTCATTCGCTAACCTCATGATTCAGCGATTCGAAGAAGAACAGAAGCAGAAAATAAAGCCTTTGTAGAATTTCAGATAGCCCTTAGTTCAAAACTACTAGAAAATATAAAAGTATAGCATCGAACAATTTCACTTAGTTTTAATCAAATAACAAAAATAGAGATATTTACTCCTAAAGACCTAAAGGTTATTAGAGAGCACCTAAAACTTATTTATAATAACGATGAATTAATTAGCTTCGATCAAAATCACATCTTCAAAATTTTGGAGTTCACCAAATTTAATGTCTTTGTCTCCCTAACTTCCTATCCTACATCACACATCTGGATTGTATTTCCGAGTTATTCCAACCCCTCAAAATAATAGAGTCCTTGTACCACCCACTTCATTCTACTTGGAGACACCTTAGAAAAATCTATGGACTACAGAACATTGCCCATCTGTTGAAGAAGCAATACTATGTTCCGATCAACCACACGAAGAGAGATGCAAATTAGACGAAATCACAACATGTCTCTTCGCTACCACAAGCAACCCTTATACTGCATCGGTTCAACTACACAACAGAAACATCCTACTTATCACCAATCAGAAGACCAGCGTCTCTGAAGAATATTAATCAAGATTGGACAGGCAGACAACTACCAATAACACCCCCATATATATATATATATATATATATATATATATATATATATATATATATATATATATATATATATATATATATATATATATATATATATATATATATATATATATATATATATATATATATTTTTTAGTAATTTACATTATCAAACCGATTTTTAATTAGCAAAAAAAATTTTTGGACAACTTTCATTCTCCAGTGTTTATGAACTCCTTTAAAAAACAGGTCATACGAACTCCTGTCCGTATATTGATCATTCAGACTACAGCGATATCAGCTCCTTATTGCATATATTTCCCAATCTACAGTGGATACGGCGTCATACGTCGTTGCCACTTTATATACCTAGATATACCTACTAAATACCTACATTAACAGGATATATGAGCTTACTTTAAAAGAGGGAATCAGGCATCTAGATATGTTAGTTTCGGTATCAGAGTCGCTATTAATGAAAATCGGGTAATTATTTTATTGTCGAGCCAATTAGGTCATTATATTTCATTGCATTTGAGAATGTTTTAGTCACTTTTTTACTTAAGTTTTTGGGGAAATGATTTTATAAAATTTTAATTAAAAGAGTTTTTTTTAATTTCTCTTTGCATTGCCACAGTTATTGCAAGTAGCTTCAACATAAGTAGAGAGTTGTAAGAAAAGAGTCGACTATATTATTCTTACTGACCGCAAGACCGAATCATCAGTTATGGTAATTATTTATTTAGTTTTTTTTTTACTCAACACAGTTAATCTAATTATGTTAAAATGGAAAATACTATTCTATCAAATTAGCTATCGTGACGTGTGGAAGTATCGCTTCGGTGACAAAATTTTTAAAAAATTTTTTCGCTTAAATGTCGTAAAAAGTATCAAAACATGTATAAAACATGATTTGGGAACGAATTTTTTTTGTCTGTATGTCTGTTTGTAGCCATGATAACTTTAGAACGAATTGAGATATCGTCTTCAAATTTGGTATATGGTTAGCAATCGACAAACGAACGGTTCGGATTCTTTTTGGGTAAAGTCGCTTAGGGGGTAGGGGATCAATGGGAGGGAGGTGGGTGGTGAAAATGTACATTTTTTCGTTAAAACTCGAATAATATAACGTTTTAGGGTTTTTTATTAGAAAACTTTTAATTAAATTAAATTGAAGGTTGAATCTGTGGGGGTAGAATATTGTTGAGAAAAATTATCAAATTTTTTCCTAAAACAGCGTAAAAAGTCTCAAAACATATAGAAAACTTGATTCTGGAAATAATTTTTTTGGTCTGTCGATCGGTCGGTTTGTCGTCATGTACGTCTGTCTGTTAATAGGCGAACATGTATAAAACATGATTTGGGAACGAATTTTTTTTGTCTGTATGTCTGTTTGTAGCCATGATAACTTTCGAACGAATTGAGATATCATCTGCAAATTTGGTATCCGGTTAGCACCCGACAAAGGAACGGTTCGAATTGTTTTTGGGTAAGATCGCTTCAGTGGGTAGGGGATATATAAGGGATAATTTGGTGAAAATTGAAATTTTTCAATAAAACTCGAGTAATATAACCGAATATAACGTTTCAAAAGTTTATAGGTACAGGAACACAAATATTTTCTTTGTGGTTAAGTCATGGGCCCTAAACTCATTCCATGAGAATGTCTTTCTGAAGAGAATAAATTATCACAGCTATGTGGAAGTTATGATTCAATTTGCAGCACTATTTTTGAGGTTATACGTGCTCCTAAAATCCAAGTCCTGAAAACGTATTCCCAAACCACGCTTATTAAATATTATCTGTTTTTCATGCGTAACCTAAAACCTCTCATTATAAACTCGGGCTATTTATTAGTTCTAATTTGGTAGAGGAGAATAAGAATCCGGGTCCGTAACATCCAATGATATGCCTTAGAAAGTAAAATGCTTTTATGCTCCCACTTCAGAGGGGGCGTTTGTGAATTATAATTTACTTATAACTTACCCTTCAAAAAAAAAAGACTTCTGTTAGTGATCACTGAATATAGTAGTGGAAACAGCAGTATATCAAATAAAGCAGGATGTATATGTGTTTCATTAAATAACCTTGGAAATTAAGTATATTAGTGGTAAATTAAAAACTATATATATATATATATATATATATATATATATATATATATATATATATATATATATATATATATATATATATATATATATATATATATATATATATATATATATATATATATATATATATATATATATATATATATGTATATATAGGCTGTTTCAAAAAACATGCACCATCGCTCGTGGGGCAATTTCTTACTAAAAAATAAGAAAAAAAGTTCCTGTGCACATGGGCCCGGAAACGCATAGTTTCCAATATACAGGGAGTTGAATTTTAATTTTTTTTTATTAATTTTTTATAAATAATTTCAAAACCACTGGATTCATTTTAATGAAACTTGGAACTTGAAAGTGTATTATGAAAGTGCATATTTTCAAGTGAAAATCTACTTACAACTGCGTCAGTGGCGTGCGTACGGGGTAACTGTAAAAATTCATTTGGGGAAAAATATGTGCGCCACTGTCTTTTTCCAATTTTGATACATCAGTTATATGGCTTATTACATAAGCCACAAAAGCTACCTCTTGGTATTTTTTCGTTCAGGGTATCCCTTAGGAGATATGATTAATTTTATAAAAAGGGGCAAAGTACCGATTCGTTGGAGTAATGAAAACAGTAATCGTAAAGTGCCATGAAACTATAATTTTTGACAGTTCTGTAAATTCTACAATTTTGAAGTGCTTTGTAGGCGTCAAAAGAGTTTTCGTGCTATTCTTTAAATTTTGATACGGTGCAGTATTTTCGTTTTTAGTTATTTGTTGATACTGAGCTGCTCATTAATATTATTTCCTCCACTCAAGATGGTTTTCATTAAGTACACTTCAGCGGATTTGACTGATATGTTGTTAATTTATGGACAAACAAATCAAAATCCTAGACAAGCTGTGCGAGTTTATCAGGAAACTTATCCGCAAAGAAGAATTCCTGACAAAAATATTTTCCCACGTATTGTAAGACATTTGAGCGAAACTCGTTCTTTAAAACCTTTAAAAGCTGACTCTGGACGCATAAGATACCGCCGAACTGTACGAGTTGAAGAGGCAATATTAAATAGAGTTGAACGTGATCCTAGTACAAGTACGAGAATTATTGCCACCGAACTGGGTTTTATTTCGGCATCATCAGTTCACAGAACTCTGAAGGATCAAAGTTTATATCCCTATCATTTTACACGTGTCCAGGAACTTCTACCTAGAGACTTTCAACCAAGGGTAATGTTTTGTCAGTGGTTCTTAAACAAACTTAGGCACGACCAACATTTTTCTAAACGTGTACTATTTACTGATGAGGCGTCATTTACGCGAAAATGTATCGTAAATTTTCACAAGTTACATACATGGGCCGATGAAAACCCACACTCTCTAAGAGTTGCAAATTCGCAGTATCAATTTTCCATCAATATTTGGGCTGCTATTATTGAAAATCACATAATTGGTCCTGTTGTTCTACCGAATCGTCCTGACCATGAATCATATTTAAACTTTTTACAAAATGATTTGCCGTTGTTACTACCGCTTTTTATGAGAAATTGTACAATGTGGTTCCAGCATGATGGTGCGCCCGCACATTTTGCAGCAGTTGTATGAACATATTTAGCCAACACATACGGTCACCGATGGTGGTCCGGTGTCATGGCCACCTCGATCTCCGGACCTGAATCCTCTCAATTTTTATTTGTGGGGTCATTTAAAAGAAATAGTTTATAAAACACCAGTAAATACACGAGAAGAATTGTTGGGAAGAATAGAATATGCATTTGACAGCATTTGAGAAGATCAAAATATTTGCAGAAGAGTAAGAAGATCTTTACGCAGAAGGTTAAATAATTGTAACGACGCTAATGTTGGTCACTTTCAACATTTTCTTTAGCTTTGTTATTAAAGTCAATTGAGTAATGTACAAAAAACAAGAGTTTGGAAAAATCATGGTGTCTTTACGATTACTTTTTTCATTTTTTATTTTTATTTTTTATTTATCATTTTTTATCAATGTTTGTAATATTCATTTCAATGTTTATCACCAATAAGTTTTACGTAGGTTAGTTATTTGCACGTTTATTGCTGTAATGTTTACTGTATGTTTTGTTTTTTATATCCTTATGGTTGCAGTAAACATATATTATTATTATTATTATTATTATTACGCCGACTAATCGGTACTTTGCCCCTTTTTATAAAATTAATCATATCTCTTAGGGGATACCCTGAACGAAAAAATACCAAGAGGTAGCTTTTGTGTCTTATGTAATAAGCTTCATAACTGATGTATCAAAATTGTAAAAAGACAGTGGCGCACATATTTTTGCCCAAATGAATTTTTACAGTTGCCCCGTACGCACGCCACTGACGCAGTTGTAAGCAGATTCTCACTTGAAAATATGCACTTTCATAATACACTTTCAAGTTCCAAGTGTCATTAAAATCAATCCAGTGGTTTTGAAATTATTTATAAAAAATAAAAAATTCAACTCCCTGTATATTGGAAACTATGCGTTTCCGGGCCCATGTGCACAGTAACTTTTTTTCTTATTTTTTAGTAAGGAATTGCTTCACGAGCGATGGTGCATGTTTTTTGAATTTTTGAAACAGCCTGTATATATATATATATATATATATATATATATATATATATATATATATATATATATATATATATATATATATATATCGAGATAATAATCCCACAGAATGCGTCAACTCCACTACACAAATTATTTTATTATGCATAGAAACTTATATTCCTCATTCATCAAAACATGTAGATTCGAAATCAAAAAAAGCTTGCCGAAAAGCAGTAGTTACTGAAAATTCTGCCTACAAACTTTACGTTGCTCCTTAGAAATTGCTTCGTTGGTACCTCCGCTTGTAACCTTTAATCGGCCAACCCGTTTTAGTCAAAATACACATGCTTCTAGTATCAAATTATCTACTTGTCTAACGGATCGTTAAGAATCTTTGTTATTTCTAGACCATCTAAGCTTTGGAATTCCCTCCCAGCAGACACATTTCCGAAGACATATAACCTAACTTTTTAAGAAGCGAGGAAACACCCATCTTGTTACAGAACAATCAAGTTCATGATGTCTTGGGGACACATAACTAGCTTTTCATGAACTCTATCATAAAAAGAGAAAAGCTTTAAATAAAACTTCATTTAGTGGGAAGTGAAGTTATTTTTGAGATTATGCTGATCATGAATAGATACAGCTGGAAAACACTTAAACAGCCCGATCTAAGTATTATTACTAAAATTATTGGGACTGAAATAAAATAAATTCCATCGCTTTTAATATGTTCTTTGTTAAATTATTTATGAAGTGTTGGAAATAGTTCAGATTAGCTGGATTTATCTTCTAGCTGCTACTCATCGTAAATATATTCAGTAGGAAGTTGTTTTATGATGTATAAATATATTGTTTATTTGTTGCTTTGATAATACATTATTAATTTTTATACTTTACCTCTAAGCAAAAAAATGGTTTGCCAATTAATACAATACCAAATTTTGAGAGAATTCGGTATAAATGAATCAAGTTTTCAGGTTACTTAATTTCGGTTAAATACAACTTTTACAAAATAAAAAAAATAACACAATAAACAAGAGTTCTTTTAAAAGGAACCTAAAATATTTTTTACAATTTTTTAACCAACTGAAAAATAGGTAAGACATCCAGCGGTATCAAAGCCTAGACAGTTATATTATTGGAATTTAAAAAAAGATCGCAAACTGATAGGATTCACAAACACATTTTTGATTATACAGGTAATCGTATTACTTATTATTGTTTTGGATTATATCTGGCCTGTTTTAAAGAGCATACCATGTAAACATACAGTAGGCATTTTGATGCAATATTTCTAATATCCCATTTTACATTATTTTAACATCCAATATAATTTTTACATTGGTTAGGTGTAATAGACTTTCCTGGTAAGGAGGTATGCATTTTCTACTGCATATTTATAATAAATTATAGCAAGTACCAATAGATACATGCCAGAAAAACAAAACAAAAACACAATCGACGTTGCTGAATGTTGAATACATATTTGACGTGTTTGAACGATGTTATTTTAATAAGATATTTTTTTAAGAATGACTGCTATTTTGATATAAATAATTTTTTTTTCTTTAAATTTTATTAAATAGTGACAGTAAACTTTTGTTAAGTTAACTTGCCGCCGTTTTGAAATCGGCCGGTTCAGTAAAACATTAAAAGAGATATTTTATTTCGGTTCTTAAGAACATTTCAAAACACATTTTAACGATTTGCTGAATTATTAACTAAGCAATGTTTTCTATTATAAAGACAAAAAAAAATGTAAAGGCTATTACAATAGGGCAGGTTTTTTAATAACTTTATTTTACGCTTCCTAGAATTTCATATTCCAAAAATGAAGTTATAAATAACCTTTATGCTTTTTAAAGTTATCTTGTATACAAAATTGTGCTACACACGTAGATACAACCACGAACGCGCACAGATACACACACACACACAAGCCATCGCACGCACGCACGCACACAGATACAATCACACTTTTTTCGCAAGGCTTCTCAAAAAATTTACGTATTTTATACTTATGTTTTCATTTGCTCAAGAACCTATCTGAGTTTGTACCAGAACCTTGCAAGAAAGACAGAGGTTTTAGAAAAGTAGTGTTGATAAACTATGTTAGTGTATTAAATTGAACAAAATTCAAAATTTTGAACGAAACAGTACTTTTCTACCTTACTGCATTTATTAAAATAGCTGAGTTCAACACAATCAAACTTCCACATACTTTCATATTCTCACTCTATTTTTTACATCTTATTTGCCTAAACAATCTTTAAATGTACAGTACTTAATAAAATATAAATATAGAATGTCACACATTTAAACAAACGCTCCAGAAGACCCATAACATATAATAAGGGAGCAGCCATTATTATGCTAATAACGTAGAGTGAACTGTATAACTTAAAATCTTAAGCAGAACAAACGATAAGCCACGTTGCCAATACTTCGACGCCGTATCCACGACTGTTCAAATATATACGTTGCGTATATTGATTTTTGATAGCGCCGCTAATAACAAGCGGTAAAAGCTTGAAACTAAGATATATGCTTTCATCCAAAATCCGCGTTTATGGCGTCAAAATGAAAATCTCAGAATCACTTAATAAAAGTCAAAAACGATAATTGAAGCCAAAAAATCAACAATACGATATGACGTCCGATATACAGATGCCGTATCGCAGCGGACGCAACATCTACCGTAAATAACTAATGCATGGACGCCGTATCCACAGCAGGATGTAAATATATATATATATATATATATATATATATATATATATATATATATATATATATATATATATATATATATATATATATATATATATATATATATATATTGCATGTAACTCCTAATAATGATAACAATAATACTTGATTGTAAATTGTAGATTGTTTAGTGAGTCGTATATGCGTTCGGCCTCTGAGCGCTGCCGCACTAGTGGCTTTGTGCGTGACTCTATTTTCTAATAGTTGCTCAAAATTTTTAGACTCTTTATATAGTGTACTATTTTTGGGGACTATTTTACTTATTTCCTGAGGTGTTAGAATCCCTTCTCCAGGGTATTTGAGCCTTTTGCAGAACTAAACTATGCAGTCTCATAGTAAGTGTTCTGGTTCTTCAGTGCAGTATCTATAGTTTTCACTGCCCGTCTTACACATCTTCATAAGGTAATATATTACTGGGGAATGTCGATTATATCATCAAAATAATAATACTAATAGCAATAACTAAAACAAATAACAAGGTTTTTTAACTTACCAGTCCATGCAAGGAACAAACCTAATACTAGGCATACATCATAAACTCTCCTCCGGTTCATTAAATGCAAATTGTATTACATTTTCAAGGTAGCACAGGTAAATTATAAAAGTTGTAAATAGCCAGGGGAAACACAAATCCTGTTGTCTCTAAAATTATAATCAGGGATATAATAGGCAATAGTAATAGTAAGAGTAGTATATTTCTTTTCAAATAAATTATACAGTGTATCATATAAAAGCCTTATTTGTGCATCTGAACAATAAAAGTTTTGTTCTGTTGAAATAAAATGTCAAATACTTTGAAATAGTCACTCCAAATTTTCTTAAAAAATCTTTAAAAATATCTTTGCTAATACTTCTACTTGATCAATATCATTTAATCTTCATTTTGGTTAAATGTTTTCATTATATATATATATATATATATATATATATATATATATATATATATATATATATATATATATATATATATATATATATATATATATATATATATATAGTGCATTTTTCTAAAAAAGTATACACACAATATCCCACAGTTAAGTCTGCAAATGAGGTCACTGGGTGCAAAAATAATATAACAAAGTTATTTTGATGAAATTTGGTTTTTATGTTGCCCCGCCCTCATAAACACCTTACTACATAACAAATCGCAACTTTCTAGGTTTATAGAAAATTGAGTTTTGCAAATTTGAAGCATTTAATGAAAATTCGCTATCATAACGCACTTGCTGCGTCCACATTTTTTTAAAATAATAGTTCACTGAGCAGTTGCCATTAGACTGAACACTACCGTGTTATTGAGATATAGGTTATAGGTACTATTATTATAATACCTATGGTTATAAGTGTAATTAACCCTTTTTTCCTCAGGGCTCGTCCGCGACATTGCCACCCGAAAGCACTACAGACTTTGGCATATTGTGCATAATTAACCCTTAAAAGATAGGGAAGTCCTGGAAGAGATATATTCAAAAAGATAGGTGGAAGCGCTGCATAAACAAATTGGCAAGCAAGCATGTTTTTTGGTCTGTTCACTGCTATCTACTATAAAAAGCAATGTTCTTTTTGTAGACATAGACCAACAAAATTGGTAGATTGCCCTCAGCTGCTCTCACAAATGAGAAAATAGCCCTTACATGTGCAAGACACTGACTATGCAACAAGCGAACAAATGTCATGAAATTTTTTTCCAGAAGCTGCAAAATCAAGCAAGATTGCATTATTTTCAGGCATTGTCTGGGCAGTAAACTCCAATGAAATAAATCCCCAGAACACTATGCTAGTATTAAGTATCACGTTTCTATTGAAGAGGAAAGTTTAATCAGAGTATGCAAGAAATCTTTTTGGTTATAACAAAACTAAGCGCAAACCGGATTGAAAGAGTGGTGCGATATTTTAATGTAAGTCCCAAACACCTTAAGAGAAGAGGGATGGTGAACGGATAAAAATGATAATCGAAAACAAGCAACCAAAAGTTCATTGAGAGCAAAAATAACACTGAATCTCATTATTGGAGAAGTAACAGCTCCACATGAATGACCGGTGTTACCCCAGCGACTGAAAGTAGGCGGCTAATCTACTATATCTCCTCCTAGGTACACTGGAAGTTTAAAATTTTAGTCGCTGGCCTAAAACCTAATTAAGAAAATGTTAAGCCAAAATTTTATTACTACCAAAATATTGTCTATATTTATGCTCATCTACGTACAAAATATTATTTTCTTAGGAGCCGACTACATGCTGTTTTTCTGAATTTAAACATAAAAATTTAAGTCGCTGGCCTAAAACCTAATTAAGAAAATGTTTAGCCAAAATTTCATTAGTATCAAAATATTGTCTATATTAATGCTCATCTACGAACAAAATATTATTTTCTTACAAACCATCTACATGCTGTTTTTCTGAATTTAAACTTTAAAATTTTAGTCGCTGGCCTAAAACCTAATTAAGAAAATGTTTAGCCAAAATTTCATTAGTACCATAATAATGTCTATATTGTCGCTCATCTACGTACAAAATATCATTTTCTTACGAGCTGTCTACATGCTGTTTTTCTGAATTTAAACTTTAAAATTTTAGTCCCTGGCCTAAAACCTAATTAAGAAAATGTTTAGCCAAAATTTCATTAGTACCATAATATTGTCCATATTAGTGCTCATCTACGTACAAAATATTGTTTTCTTACGAGCCGTCTACATGCTGTTTTTCTGAATTTAAACTTTAAAATTTTAGTCGCTGGCCTAAAACCTAATTAAGAAAATGTTTAGCCAAAACTTCATTAGCACCAAAATATTGTCTATATTAATGCTCATCTACGTACAAAATGTTATTTTCTCATGAGCCGTCTACATGCTGTTTTTCTGAATTTAAACTTTAAAATTTTTGTCGCTGGCCTAAAACCTCATTAGGAAAATATTTAGTCAAAATTTCATTAGTACCATAATATTGTCTATATTAATGCTTATCTACGTACAAAATATTATTTTCTTACGAGCCGTCTACATGCTGTTTTTCTGAATTTAAACTTTCACATTTTAGTCGCTGGCCTAAAACCTTATTAAGTAAATGTTTAGCCAAAATTTCATTACTACCAAAATATTGTCTATATTAATGATCATCTACGTACAAAATATTATTTTCTTACAAGCCGTCTACATGCTGTTTTTCTGAATTTAAGCTTTAAAATTTTAGTCGCTGGCCAGAACATAATTAAGAAAATGTTTAGCCAAAATTTCATTACTACCAAAATAATGTCTATATTAATGCTCATCTACGTACAAAATATTATTTTCTTACAAGCCATCTACATGCTGTTTTTCTGAATTTAGGCTTTAGTCGCTGGCCTAAAACCTAATTAAGAAAATGTTTAGCCAAAATTTCATTAGTACCATAATATTGTCTATATTAATGCTCATCTACGTACAAAATATTATTTTCTTACGAGCCGTCTACATGCTGTTTTCATGAATTTAAACTTTAAATTTTAGTCGCTGGCCTAAAACCTAATTAAGAAAATGTTTAGTCAAAATTTCATTACTACCAAAATATTGTCTATTTTAATGCTCATAGACGTACAAAATATTATTTTCTTACGAGCCGTATACATGCTGTTTTTCTGAATTTAAACTTTCAAATTTTAGTCGCTGACCTAAAACCTAATTAAGAAAATGTTTAGCCAAAATTTCATTAGCACCAAAATATTGTCTATATTAATGCTCATCTACGTACAAAATATCATTTTCTTACGAGCCGTCTACATGCTGTTTTTCTGAATTTAAACTTTCACATTTTAGTCGCTGGCCTAAAACCTTATTAAGTAAATCTTTAGCCAAAATTTCATTACTACCAAAATATTGTCTATATTAATGCTCATCTATGTACAAAATATTATTTTCTTACGAGCCGTCTACATGCTGTTTTTCTGAATTTAAGCTTTAAAATTTTAGTCGCTGGCCTAAAACATAATTAAGAAAATGTTTAGCCAAAATTTCATTACTACCAAAATATTGTCTAGATTAATGCTGCATACAGACTTGGAGAATACTTCTCTGGCTTCACTGTTGGTTTTTAGTGGTGAAGGACGTAGCCAGCGCGTGAGCTAACTGGAGCAAGTGGCCCTTCGAATTCTGGAAGTTCTAGGATGTTCTTCAATGCTTCTGTGACTATAGTTTCGCTGCTTGACAGCATTTTCAGACAGATTAAAATTGAATTAGTACGAAATCATGACAACTACAAATAAATATCTGTTGCTATGTTATGATATGATGTTTTGATCAAAAAATTTTATCAAATTGAAAATAAAATGAAACACAGATGACAGATGAGGTTTTCAAAATGTCTATGTGATGTATGTCAATATTTAACATAAAAACTAGAACTAGCCTATAATAACTATGATAACAGTTACAACAATAAAATAACTAAACAATAACAGTATAAAAGTAGTCTCTATACAACGAAAATATCGACATACATCAACTCATTATTTTATTACAACTTTTTTGAAATAATAGTTAAATTTATTTTCTTTGACATATTTAATTAGAAAGAAGAATATCCAAGAAAGGGGAATTCATTAAATCAGTTTGCTCGTTTAAAACAAGGTAGTTATGGTCGTGTGTGTGCCTTTTGACTTCTAAAGCTTCAAAAAAGTGTAGTTTACGTTTGTCATTTTAAAAATGTAGTGGTTGTATGCGGTTATTTATTGTAGGTCTATGTTCGGTATCAATAATATGTTTTGCAAATGTAGATTTGTCAGCGTGGTTATTTCTAAATGCAGAAATATGTTCTTTGTATCGGGTGTTAAAATTTCTAGAAGTTTGACCTATGTAGATTGCGTTACAATGTGTACAAGCTAATTTATAAACTCCAGCTTTTGTCAGGAAACAAGATTTTTCTTTAGCATTAAATAGTAAATCACGCGTCGTGTTGTAAGATTTAAAAGCTACCTTTGTATTTGTACAAGTGTTTAAAATTTTTGAAATGTTTTCTGAAATGGTTCCAAAATAAGTTATGGAAACGTATCTGTTGTCTTCTTTGTCTCTAATATTTGGATAAATTAAATTAATCGCTAATTTGTATTCTTTTCTCTCTATCATTTTATCTATTATTTTAACAGAGTAGCCATTATTAAATGCTGTTTGCTTAATTATTGGAATTTCTTTTTCAAAATTGTTTTGGGACATAGGTATTGAAAATGCACGATGTATCATAGAATGATAGGCTGACAGCTTTTGTAAAAAAGGGTGACATGAATCGTATGGTATGGTTGTGTCAGTGTAAGTTGGTTTCCTATATATTGAAAAGTCAAATGAATTATTTTCCAATTTTCTAATTGTTAAGTCTAAAAAGTTTATACACTGTTAGCTTCTTCTTCTAAAGTAAACTTAATATTTGTGTGAAAGCTATTAATAAAATTTAAAAATTCATTTAATTCTGTATGACTACCTTGAAAACATGCTAAAATATCATCTACGTATCTGTACCAAAAGACAATATTATGTGAAAGTTCTGATGTTAAAATTTGGTTTTCTAAGTTTTCCATAAATATGTTGGCTAATAAAGGTGACAACGGACTACCCATAGGCAGACCTTCATTTTG
Source organism: Tillus elongatus (assembly GCA_964006375.1). Classification (NCBI taxonomy): domain Eukaryota; kingdom Metazoa; phylum Arthropoda; class Insecta; order Coleoptera; family Cleridae; genus Tillus; species Tillus elongatus. The sequence continues at coordinate 15,923,639 of OZ023271.1, forward strand.
AATATAAATTGTATTATTAAATTTAAAATAGTTTTGTTTTATACATTCATTAAAAAGATTCATTATTTCTTGTCTTATTATGACATTTACGTTCTTTTCTATTAAAACATTTTCTAATAGAGGTAAACATTCTTTAGGGGGTATTTTAGAATACATGCCACAAACATCAAATGAGACTAATTTACAAGCAGCGAAACTATAGTCACAGAAGCATTGAAGAACATCCTAGAACTTCCAGAATTCGAAGGGCCACTTCTCCAGTTAGCTCACGCGCTGGCTACGTCATTCACCACTAAAAACCAACAGTGAAGCCAGAGAAGTATTCTCCAAGTCTGTATGCAGTATGGACAAGTTTCACCAAGTAAGGGCAACAACAATCAATATATTAATGCTGATCTACGTACAAAATATTATTTTCTTACAAGCCGTCTACATGCTGTTTTTCTGAATTTAAGTTTTAGTCGCTGGCCTAAAACCTAATTAAGAAAATGTTTAGCCAAAATTTCATTAGTACCAAAATATTGTCTATATTATTGCTCATCTACGTACAAAATATTATTTTCTTACGAGCCGTCTACATGATGTTTTTCTGAATTTAAACTTTAAAATTTTAGTCGCTAGCCTAAAACCTAATTAAGAAAATGTTTAGCCAAAATTTCATTAGTACCATAATATTGTCTATATTAGTGCTCATCTACGTACAAAATATTGTTTTCTTACGAGCCGTCTACATGCTGTTTTTCTGAATTTAAACTTTCAGATTTTAGTCGCTGGCCTAAAACCTAATTAAGAAAATGTTTAGCCAAAATTTTATTAGCACCAAAATATTGTCTATATTAATGCTCATCTACGTACAAAATGTTATTTTCTCAAGAGCCGTCTACATGCTGTTTTTCTGAATTTAAACTTTAAAATTTTAGTCGCTGGCCTAAAACCTAATTAAGAAAATGTTTAGCCAAAATTTCATTAGTTCCAAAATATTGTTTATATTAATACTCATCTACGAACAAAATATTATTTTCTTACGAGCCATCTACATGCTGTTTTTCTGAATTTAAACTTTAAAATTTTAGTCGCTGGCCTAAAACCTAATTAAGAAAATATTTAGTCAAAATTTCATTAGTACCATAATATTGTCTATATTAATGCTTATCTACGTACAAAATATTATTTTCTTACGAGCCGTCTACATGCTGTTTTTCTGAATTTAAACTTTCACATTTTAGTCGCTGGCCTAAAACCTTATTAAGTAAATGTTTAGCCAAAATTTCATTACTACCAAAATATTTTCTATATTAATGCTCCTCTACGTACAAAATATTATTTTCTTACGAGCCGTCTACATGCTGTTTTTCTGAATTTAAACATTAAAATTTTAGTCGCTGGCCTAAACAGAATTAAGAAAATGTTTAGCCAAAATTTCATTAGCACCAAAATATTGTCTATATTAATGCTCATCTACGTACAAAATATTTTCTTACAAGCCGTCTACATGCTGTTTTTCTGAATTTAAGCTTTAGTCGCTGGCCTAAAACCTAATTGAGAAAATGTTTAGCCAAAATTTCATTAGTACCATAATATTGTCTATATTAATGCTCATCTACGTACAAAATATTATTTTCTTACGAGCCGTCTGTTTTTCTGAATGTAAACTTTAAAATTTTAGTCGTTGGCCTAAAACCTAATTACGAAAATGTTTAGCCAAAATTTCATTACTACCAGAATATTGGCTATTTTAATGCTCATCGACGTACAAATTATTATTATCTTACGAGCCATCCACATGCTGTTTTTCTGAATTTAAACTTTAAAATTTTAGTCGCTGGCCTAAAACCTAATTAAGAAAATGTTTCGTCAAAATTTCATTAGTACCAAAATATTGTCTATATTAATGCTCATCTACGTACGAAATATTATTTTCTTACGAACCATCTACATGCTGTTTTCTGAATTTAAGCTTTAGTCGCTGGCCTAAAACCTAATTGAGAAAATGTTTAGCCAAAATTTCATTAGTACCATAATATTGTCTATATTAATGCTCATCTACGTACAAAATATTATTTTCTTACGAGCCGTCTACGTGCTGTTTTTCTGAATGTAAACTTTAAAATTTTAGTCGTTGGCCTAAAACCTAATTAAGAAAATGTTTAGCCAAAATTTCATTAGTACCATAATATTGTCTATATTAATGCTCATCTACGTACGAAATATTATTTTCTTACGAACCATCTACATGCTGTTTTCTGAATTTAAGCTTTAGTCGCTGGCCTAAAACCTAATTGAGAAAATGTTTAGCCAAAATTTCATTAGTACCATAATATTGTCTATATTAATGCTCATCTACGTACAAAATATTATTTTCTTACGAGCCGTCTACGTGCTGTTTTTTTGAATGTAAACTTTAAAATTTTAGTCGTTGGCCTAAAACCTAATTAAGAAAATGTTTAGCCAAAATTTCATTACTACCAAAATATTGGCTATTTTAATGCTCATCGACGTACAAATTATTATTTTCTTACGAGCCATCCACATGCTGTTTTTCTGAATTTAAACTTTAAAATTTTAGTCGCTGGCCTAAAACCTAATTAAGAAAATGTTTCGTCAAAATTTCATTAGTACCAAAATATTGTCTATATTAATGCTCATCTACGTACGAAATATTATTTTCTTACGAACCATCTACATGCTGTTTTCTGAATTTAAACTTTAAAATTTTAGTCGCTGGCCTAAAACCTAATTAAGAAAATGTTTAGCCAAAATTTCATTAGTACCAAAATATTGTCTATATTAATGCTCATCTACGTACAAAATATTATTTTCTTACGAGGCGATTTATAATATAGTTATAGTTATAATAGTAAATGAGTTATTCTAGTTTAAAGCACACCAAATTCTAATACATCCTACAAAACATCCTGCATATGAAACAATTATTCCTTACAATCATGTCGAAGCTTAGTGGCCTTGGAACGTGCCTCACAAATTAAAGAATTTTCAGGATCCTAACACGACAAGAAATAACCTTCATTAAGTCAACCTCCCCTTGAACAGAATTCTCAAATACATTAACATAACTCGAAAACAGTTGAACATAGTGAGAGCATACCCTAATAACTTTTAACCCAAAACTAGATGAGTATTCTAAAAAGGCAATAATATACAGGCTGTTGTAATTGAAATAACATTATATATAACTATTTACGGTGTAAGCGAAAATCCATCATTTTGCAAATTATTTCCATTAAATAGAGCTTCTTTGGAAACCCCCGTATACAACTTTTCAGCGCTCAAAAATGTATATTTTCGGAAATAATCTAATACATTTCTCGACGTGGTACACCCTGTAGATATATGAATTTTATTGCTTCACACTTTAATTTTGTTTTAATACGATTAGTTGTCGTTTTTAGTAGTAATTAATCCTTTTATGTATAACTGACGGTTGGTATTCCCAATGTAAAGTATTTTGTGACATTTTTCTCTGTTCTTACAATTATTGAGTATCCTTTGTCGGTTGTGTATACCAGGTACAGCTAAAAATATTTTTTACGTTTTTAGTCTTCTGAACCAAATCTTTTAGAACTTGGAGTTGATAACGGGTGAAGATAGTACTTATATTTATTGATTTAAAATAAATTGAATATTACTTTACCACCGTCATAATTATGATAATAATTATATAACAAGAAATACATTAAAAATTGTACTTAGAATGCTAAGAAATCGCTCATGGAATTACCGAACTCGGCCATTGGGAAAGGAAGCGTCATGCCGGAAGTAGCATTCTATTTCTTTGTTCATTTTCTGGTTGATAGCATTTTGCCTTTAATCGACAAGATGGATCCGTAGACGCTTAAACATCGTGTAGTTGCCTCTGACAGTTTTCTACGAAACGACGAGTCGGTGATTGTGGTTCAGCCCGAGTTTCGCCGTAAAATTAACATCCATCGGAATGTTATTGTTTTTACGAATGTTATTTAACCAATAAATTTTTTAGGACCAACATCGCAGCGTTTATGCTTATTTCACAAACACCAATTCCTGCGCTCCACTTTACCAAGATTGGGCTTTTTGGGTTCATGGAAATTTAGTTATAAGCATTAAAAAATTCTATGATAATTCGCTGCCATAAGGCACTTGCTGTGACCAAAGTTTTCTGATTCAACCTGTATAGCTAGTTTTGGGTATACGACACTTGGCTTTGTAAAAAGCAATTCTATTTGCATGTTGATAAACTCACTTACCTGTCTTTTGATAAATCCCCTTTCGTTTTCTTTTGTATCTAAGAAATCAATATAAATACTTGTTTTTATGTAGAAGTTGAGTTAGAATATTCATTCCCTGTTGAAGTTAACATTGTGTGCGAAACGGTCGTTTTTTCTTTAAAAAAGATGTCCGGCAGTTATTGGTTTGTCGCCAGATGTGCTTGTTGCTGGTCATCACAGAAAAACAGCATGTAGACGGCTCGTAAGAAAATGATATTTTGTACGTAGCTGAGCATTAATATAGACATGATTTTGGTACTAATGAAATTTTGGCTAAACATTTTCTTAATTACGTTTTAGGCCAACGACTGAAAGTTTAAATTCAGAAAAACAGCATGTAGACGGCTCGTAAGAAAATAATATTTTGTACGTAGATGAGCATTAATATAGACAATATTATGGTACTAATAAAATTTTGGCTAAACATTTTCTTAATTAGGTTTTAGGCCAGCGACTAAAATTTTAAAGTTTAAATTCAGAAAAACAGCATGTAGAGGGCTCGTAAGAAAATAATATTTTATACGTAGATGAGCACTAATATAGACAATATTATGGTACTAATGAAATTTTGGCTAAACATTTTCTTAATTATGATTTAGGCCAGCGACTAAAATTTTAAAGCTTAAATTCAGAAAAACAGCATGTAGACGGCTTGTAAGAAAATAATATTTTGTACGTAGATGATCATTAATATAGACAATATTTTGGTAGTAATGAAATTTTGGCTAAACATTTACTTAATAAGGTTTTAGGCCAGCAACTAAAATTTTAAACTTCTAGTGTACCTAGGAGGAAATATAGTAGGTCAGGCGCGCCACTGGCTGTTCGGGATGTTTCGGTAGATTAGCTGCTAACTTTCAGTCGCTGGCGTAACACCGGTACATGAATGTATCTGCTGTGTAGTCTTAATTTTAGAAAACTGTATAAAATTTATAGTTAAAACCGATTGAACTCAGTTACTTTCGTGGTTATGTTAGTCCAATTATAATATTTCTTTTGGGACACCCGTGACCGACGCCTGTCCCACATGTCTTCGGGCTAGAGAACTAATTAACAAAACAACTGTAGAAGAACAACGAACCCAAATACTAACACAGCAAAAGGTCCATAGACTTAAGGCGAAAGTTTTAATGGCTTATAAAAAGACGAAAACAATTCTATATACAGTTTTTCTTTTGACTAAAACAAATAACAAGTTTTTTTAACTTACCAGTCCATGCAAGGAACAAACCTAATACTAGGCATATATCATAAACATCATTCTCCACCGGTTCATTAAATGCAAATTGTATTACATTTTTAAGGTAGTACAGGTAAACCATAAAAGTTGTAAATATCCAGGGGAAACACAAATCCTGTTGTCTCTAAAATTATAATCAGGGATATAATAGGCAATAGTAATAGTAAGAGTAGTATATTTATTTGCAAATGAATTATACAGTGTATCATATAAAAGCCTTATTTGTGCATCTGTACAATAAAATTTTGTTCTGTTGAAATAAAATGTCAAAAACTTCGAAACAGTCACTCCAAATTTTCTTCAAAAATCTTTAAAAAATATCTATGCTAATACTTCTACTTGATCAATATCATTTAGTCTACAAATGAGGCCACTGGGTGCAAAAATAATATAACAAAGTTATTTTGATGAAATTTGGTTTTTATGTTGCCCCGCCCTCATAAACACCTTACTACATAACAAATCGCAACTTTCTAGGTTTATAGAAAATTGAGTTTTGCAAATTTGAAGCATTTAATGAAAATTCGCTATCATAACGCACTTGCTCCGTCCACATTTTTTTTAAATAATAGTTCACTGAGCAGTTGCCATTAGACTGAACACTACCGTGTTATTGAGATATAGGTTATAGGTACTATTATTATAATACCTATGTATATAAGTGTAATTAACCCTTTTTTCCTCAGGGCTCGTCCGCCACTTCGCCGCCCGAAAGCACTACAGCTGTTGAGAGGACAGGATATGTCTCCAGAAGGGCCGAAATAAACATACAAACATAATTGTTAAAAACACTAAAATAATAATTGAAAGTAGTTCAGTTGATTCTTGACGCAAGGAATGTAAATAGTGCAATTAATTAAAGGTCAGCATTGTAAGGATTGACATTGAAATTATCACATTCAGTATATAAACAATAAACAAAGCAAAGTTGCAAGATATCCAGGAATGTTGCAGTCAGCAATTCGGCAGGTCGGAAAACTAATGAAGAATCAAATAAGTGTTATTGTTTTGTATATATAAATAAGATTCATTTAGGCAGAGTAAGAATCAGTTAATTAAATACGTTTCTAAAATATAGACGGTAATTATTAGATTGCTTCAGATATAACGACGCGATACTTATAAATTAATCGTGTAAACATAAGACTGTTGAATTAAAATTCATCATATCAATATCTACGTAAGTTCATTCATTTGTTAATTTAATTATGTTAAGTTTTGTGAGTTAATATAGTTTACATTATTCTGTTACCTATGTCTATATATGTGCCTAGTTCGGGATTTTACCCTATAAATTACCCTCCGCTCCCTTAACATGGTTCTTCGAAGCCAAGAGTAGTTGAAGAAGAAGTCCTTTGGCGAAAAAAAGGACCAGTGCCAGTGAAAATACAGTGCTCACTTAAACCTTATCAAACATCCTTTAACCCAAGTCTCCAAATACCCTTTAATGTAGTGAAAATAATCAGGGCAGTACCAGAAGAAGGTCAGTTCCAATAAAGCAAAAATACAGGGCAGAAAACGTCCAGGGCAGTACCGGAAGAAGGTCAGTTCTAATAAAGCTAAAATACAGGGCAGAAATGTACAGGGCAGTACCAGAAGAATTTCAGTTCCAATAAAGCAGATACAGGGTCAAAGACAACAATACAGGGTTAAAGACAAGATATAGGTCACAGGCAATCAGTAATCAGAGTCAAAGAAGAACTAAGCACAAGACAAGGTAACAAAATAACAAAAACTTATTAAATCAATTAAAATTAAGGGAGCAATGGAGGAATTAAAAATAAAAATCACAAGACGTTCGAGAGAACTAAAATTACGGGTAAACAGATTTACTAAGTGAAGATTGGAACCTGTGATGAGCACTGATAAGTACACTTGGAGAACCCAAATCACTACAACACATTTTAAAAGACCTGATGATCGTTTCACTAACCAAGTTAGCGTCATCAGAGGAGGAAACATTTTAAATACTTAAAAACTAACATCAACTTATATACCGGATCTCAGGTAAAGAGATCGAACCGAGATGGGATACTACTCGTAGGAAAATTCCAAAGTGTATCGTATTTTTATCTAAAAAGTGTCCATCTGTAATAGTTTTGAGAAAGTTCAACGACAGCTAAATTAACAACGATTCCTTTGCAAAGCAATCGATCAAGTGACTCGTAATTGGCGCTGGTGAAGTGTTCATACATTTTTTGTTGTATATATATATATATATATATATATATATATATATATATATATATATATATATATATATATATATATATATATATATATATATATATATATATATATATATATATATATATATATATATATATATATATATATATATATGCTTTCGAACCAGTTTATCTGACATTTTTTATTAATTTCAGATTATCTTTATCAACGTGATGATTATTATCCCAAATATGTCGGGCGACGGCGGACTTATCTACAGTACCGTAACATAATTGGGATATGTGTTCTTTGAATCTAATTCCAATCGATCTTTTTGTTTGTCCGACGTATTTAAGATTAGAATTTTTACAACTAATTTCATAAATTCCCGACATTTTGTCCGCGCTATCCTTGTCTTTTGGGTTACCTAGCAAGTTTTTTAAGGTATTTGTTGTTGAAAATATTAGCTGTAAGTTGACTTTTTAAAAAATGCTGTCTAGACCCCTCGTAATTCTGGGTTCAAATGGTAAGCAAACAAAATTTTTTCCGATTTTTCTCTTCTGAGCGTCGTTAATTCCGTCAACATTTTCTTTGTTTTCTGTTTGTTGATTAATTTTTTCACTAGGCAAGCAGTGTATCCGTTATATTCGGCCACGTTCTTATATAATTTAATTCTTTGGTATATCTACTTTTGTTTAAAGGAAAATTAATTAACAGATTTCCTAAAAAATTCAGACTGGCCATTTTTTGTGCGCACGTATGATGTGAGTCGCTCGGGATGTAGCTTAAGGTACTGGTTTATTTTCTATAGACATCGATTTCTAAAGTGTCTTTATTCTTGATAACTAGTACATCTAGAAAGGGTAGTTTATTATTAATTTCTAATTCGTGCGTAAATTTTATAGAATCAAATTTATTGTTTAATTTGGCAATAAAATCTTCTATTCTGCAAATGTTTGTGTTAAACACGGCGAAAATGTCATCCACGTAACGACACCACACTCTAGGAAAATAGCCATTTTCACTTTCAAGATCTGTTTCAAATCTGCTCATGAAAAGGTCTGCAATAAATGGCGACAGCGGATTGCCCATTGCCGTGCCTTGTGTTTGTTGAAAAAAATTCATTGTTGAATTGAAAAATATTTTGTTTGATGCAAAGGTTTATTAGAGTTAAATACTCTTTGCAGACACTTTCGTTTATGTTATTTATTTTTAGCAACTGCTCTAAATATGTTAAAGTTTGCTCCGTGGGAACGTTAGGAAACAATGAGGTTACATGGAACGAAATTAAAACCTCGCCTTCAGTCAATTTAACCTCTTTGATCTTATTAATAAATTCAAGAGAATTTGTTACTTAAAAACTTTTCTGTTTTACAGGCAAGCCTTTAAACTCATCTGTCAACCACTTAGCTAAATTATAAGTCGGATAATCTATAGCCGCAACAATAGGTCTAATTGAATTTCCCGGTTGTGAATTTTTGGGAGACCGTACTTCTTGGGAACTTTCGGATTAGAAACTTGTAACTTTCTTCCCAAGTCTTTTGATATGAGATTGTGACCACTTTTTAGACTATGTTTAACGTCCGAAATCATTTTTGGTAGCGGGTTTTTATTTAGTTTTTTATACGGTCCTGTCTTTATGGCGTTATACACTCTATCTTTATAATCGTTTTTGTTCAAAATCACTAACATCAACTTATAAGTTGATGTTAGTTTTTAAGTATTTAGAATGTTTCATCCTATGATGACGCTAACTTGGTTAGTGAAACGATCGTCAGGTCTTTTAAAATGTGTTGTAGTGATTTGGGTTCTCCAAGTGTACTTAAACAGATTTATCGAAAAATTAGGAGAAGCAAAAAAAATGGACGATGACGATATACGATCAAATTTGAAATCATGATAGGAAACTTAGATAGACAATGGGATAAAATCGAAGATAACATAATGGATATAAATATATTAACAGAATCAGAAAATCTAGATCGAGCTCATTTGACGCTAAGCCAATGGTTAAACTGAAAAGGGCAATTAACAAAGAAGCACACCGCTATTCATCACTGTTTCCACAATTCGAACTACCAAAAATAAAAATACCAATATTCACACGCAAGTACAAGGAACGGAGAGCATTCCAAGAGCAAGTTCAAAATACAATAGATTCAACAGTTGAGGAATTCTACGCAAAAATAGCGTCAAGAAACAATCATAAAAAATTTAATTTACAAATTGAAGTTCCATTCGAAAACAAAATACAAGTAGTTGATGAAGCAAGAAGCAATCATGAAATATTTAATGTAAATTTAGGTAAATAAATGCCAGAAGTAGAAGAAGCAAGAGCAAGCGTGAAAGATTTAATTTAAATTTAAGCAAAGAAATGCCAGAAGTAGAAGAAGCTAAAGATAAACAAGAAAGGTTTAAATTAAATTTAAGTAAAGATATGCCAGAAGTAGAAGAAGCCAAAAACGAGCCAGAAATATATAATTTAAACTCAAGTAAAGAGATACCAGAAGTAGAAGAAGCCACAGACAAGCAAGAAATATTTAATTTAAAGTTAAGTAAAGAAATACCAAAGATAGAAGAAGCCAAAGACGAGCAGGAAAGAGTTAATTTAAAAGGTCATCCAGATACACTCATATCTGTACCCAAATCAGCCGCGTAGAAAACTAACGTACGTAAGAGAGCAAGTTATTAAAGGGGAAGAAAGAAGTACAAGAAGTAAAACAAGCAGTAGTACAAATAGAAAAAGTCCCAATAGAAACGAAGATAGGAAAGAAAGAATTTTATTGTAAATGGTCCAGCAACAAATCAAAAATGGTTGTCAAGCTGAAAATTCCCAAATTTTGGTTAAGTCAACCAAATGGGGAAGAAACTGCGACCACATCAAGGGTAAAAGTTAACGGTTTGACCAAGGCGTTCAAGAAAGAAACCACGAAAAGTTGATGTGTAAAGTAAGAGCAGTAAGAAGTACAACCACCCAGGTATTTACACACACTGGGGTGGAGTATGGAGGTCGGAAGCAAGGACAAGCAAAAATGGGCAGAGGCCACAAAGTATACACGGGCCATCCAGCAAAAATGGAGGGCTCACGAAGAGAGCAAAAGTACAAGGCATATGGTATAAGGTGCATGTTCGCCAATGGAAGCACAGGTTTAGATGGTAGTTCAAGAGGAAGAAAGTACACACAGGGCACATAGTAAGGGTCAATGGTAAAGCACTCCAAAACGACTCAGGGTCGGCGTGGCTGGATTTTGTGGAGTGCGAAGAGCTCTGCAAGCAAAGCAGAGACAGTTCTTGAACTCATTCAGAAGGGGAAGCAACCACAAGACAACATGGAGGAGAGACACCAGAAGGAAGACGAAATGACGTATCCAACCCATCACCAGAAAGGAGGAAGAAATTGTTAGATCATGTAAATTATATTACGCTCCTAGAATGGTATACATAATTCAATTATTTAGAATTTAAAAACATTTAATATTACGTAAACTAGTTTAAAACTTGAGAAAATCACTAATTTTCTTTAAAAAATACTTTCTCCTCTCTGCGATTTCTAAAAAGTGTATTAATAATGGGCCTCTTTAAATCTGATCACTGTGAGAAACAATACACCCACAAAGACGCTAGGAAACGGAATACCTATGTTGAATTGCGGCCCAAACTCAAACTTGTTTTTCTGCCGTTTCTTATGAGAAAAAAAAATAAAAATTCATAGCCCATACAGTTAGAAACTTCTACCTAAAGTATTTCCCTCTCTATTTAACACAATGCACTACAATTACTATTTAGAAAAATTTCAGCTCCGTTTTGTAGAGCGCTTAGAAAATAATGTTAGAGAGATTTATCAAAACCACCTAAGCAAAGTTTGGTCAATAACACCTTTAACCGATGAACAAGAGCGCGAATTTCAAAATTCTCATTTATGCCACATTTGTGAAAGATGTTTTCACCTCCCGATGTTGTCCTAAAAATTAATCACAACAAGCATTATAATCAGAAATTTAAAAACAGCCTTTTGCTGTAGTTATTATTATCAATCATGTACCACACATCAAGAACGACACTTTTAGTAAACACGTCTTGGTTAATCAAGAGGAGTCGGAAGATGAGACAACGAAAAAAAAAACACATAAAACTTAGATTTTTTTATTCCTTTATGGCTAAAAGTTTAGAAAAATTAGCAAAAAATTAAGAAGATAGTCAGTGTGGGGAAGTCAAAAAATATTTCGCGGATGTAAACAAGTTTAAGTTAATTCGGCAGAAGGGTGTATTTCCACATTCGTATGTAGATTTATTTGATAAATTAAATGAGACTAAGCTTCCATCAGAGTCAGGATTTTACGATGCTTTAAAAGGCGAACACACCGTGCAGTCTGGCTATGAGCGTGTGCGTGTAAAACTTTAGGGGACTATTCAGATATATATTTAAAATCAGATGTTTTACTTTTGACTGTGTTTGGAGGGTCTATATTTCTTACATAACGAATTGCCCTTTTGTCCTGAATCGCGTACAAACGCGAAACTACCGAAACTTATTCCAAATTTAAACGATAAAACTAAATATATCATTCATTATAGGAATTTAAAGCAATGTTTAGATCACGGACTGGTTTTGAAGAAAATACACCGCGTTATAACATTTAGACAATCTCCATGGCTGAAAATTAATATCGATAAAAACACAAACTTACGAAATTTATCTAAAAATGAATTTGAGCGCGATTTCTTTAAATTAATGAATAACGCGGTATTCGGTAAGACCATGGAAAATTTGGACAAGAGGGTGGAGTTATGACGCACTGGGATAATATCGGCCGTAAACCTGGTGCGACAGCATACATTAACAAACCACACTTTAAAAATCTTTCAATTTTAACGGACGACTTTGTCGCTATACAAATGAATAGAACTCACGTGACGTATGACAGACCTATATATGTTGGTTTTTCGATATTAGATGTATCAAAAACCATCCTATATGACTTTATGTACGAGCGCCTAAAGATTAAATATGACGATAAACTGGCTTTACACTGATACCGACTATTTAATTATTTTAGTAGAGACAGGCAACTTCTATATCAGCAGGAAACAACATATTGACAAACACGATAAATCAAACTATAAAATTGATTAATAAGAAACATGATGTCTATATAACTAAATACAAACTAAACTTTAAAGCATTTTAAACAAGCTAGCTGCACAAAGGGCTATTAAAAACGCAACATAATCAACGATTTTCTTCACAATATAACGTCTACTCAAACTTGAGATAAATATAATTAAATACAAACTAGACATTTTTGTGTAGTTAAAACCCACACAAAGACCTATTAAACTTAAGATAATCAACGATTTTCTTTACAATATAACTCAAGAAATTAAAGTTTTGTAAAATCTGGATAATAATTTTCACATATACGAGGACTTAATGAAAAAATTCTAACGTCCACTCAAACTTAAGGTAAATATAATTAAATACAAACTAATCATTTTTGTCTAGCTAAAAAACCACACAAACATATACATAATCAAACCCAAAAGTGTTGTAAATAAATTTGCTTTATTTTTTCACACACAAAAACTGATGGTGTGATCTCTGTAAAGCTAGTTTAAACCTTAAGGTAAGTACTATACAATTTTCTTTTCTTTAAAATCAGCCAACCATATAAACCAACTAAGTTTAAAAACAAAAGTGTTCTAAAATGTGTTACAATTTTCACATATACGAGGACTTAATTAAAAAATATTGTCTGTTACAATAAAAATTAAATCAAATGGTTGATTATTACAAAATTATACGAGAACTTATCAAAAAATATTGATGTTACATTAAAAAATATATCAAATGTTTGATTTGCTAAAAAACAGTTTACAAAAAATATTATACGAGAACTTATGAAAAATGAAATAATTTGTTTATATTTAGCCCAAACCAAACAAGCCATTGGATTATCGCAGAGGTGAACATTTTTTATATGAATAAAATATTAGTTCCAAATTAAAGTTTACGTAGATTTTTAGTGTGAACATTTTGCAAGTTCGGAGCGAGCAAAAAAGAGGTCCTTTATAGACTTTCACACACCCAGCTGGAAGAGCGTATCCAGCCTTTAATCGTTGTATGTAAAGCTTTTCGCCTAAGTAAAAAATAATGTAAACACCAAAAAATGAATTTAAAAGCTGGTTAACTCACTATTAATCAAGGTATATCTATGTTTAATATAATGTTTAACATGGTCTTCAATTATGTTTTTTTCTCTTAAATTCGATAAGCAGCGATCCATTTTTCTTACAAATAAAAACTAGCACAACTAGACTGGTGTTTGCTATATATATATATATATATATATATATATATATATATATATATATATATATATATATATATATATATATATATATATATATATATATATATATATATATATATATATATATATATATATATATATATATATATATATATATATATATATATATATATATATATATATATATATATATATATATATATATATATATATATATATATATATATATATATATATATATATATATATATATATATATATATATATATATATATATATATATATATAGCTTTTAAGACATCACACAAGCGCACTACCATCAATAGTAGCAACGTTACGCGAGTTGATTGAAATATTTCCAAGATAAATGAAAAACGGGATTATTGGGTCTTAAAACGGGATTGTAGCAGGATTTAACGGGATTACTAGGTCCTAAATTGGATTATTGGGTCTTAAAACGGGTTTGTAGCAGGATTTAACGGGATTACTAGGTACTAAAACGGGATTATTGGGTCTTAAAACGGGATTGTAGCAGGATTGAACGGGATTACTAGGTCCTAAAACGGGATTTTCGGGTCTTAAAACGGGATTGCAACAGGATTTATAAGCTTTATAACAGGATTGTGTGTGTGTATGCTGCTTACTCGATAATATTGCGGCGACGTAAAATGCTTAAAATATTTTGACAAGCTGGATGGTTCTTACAATATTTATTAATTAAATGTCTTAAGCGATCAATCAACACATTAACATCTTCTTCTTCATAATCTATCAGACCATCTTTATAAGCTAGTGTGACATCACTCGTTGATGGATTGTTCGATTCGAAGTCGTTCTTAAATAATTCTGCCACACGTTCCTTAATGTTATTTTTTGCAGCTTTAGTAAGCTCTTCATGAACTTTTCTCTTATGAGTAACTAGCATGTCGCTTCTTCTATAAGATTTTCCACAAATGTTGCAATCATATAATTTAGATGTAACCCCACAACCAAGCTCAGGTCTTGTTTTATTCTGCACAAAACTGAACGATGTTTTACATTTTGAACACTCTAAACTGTTGGTAGACATAATTAGCAAAATGTTTGGAAGATATAGGCTGTGTTTATTTTTAAAAAAATGGATCGATTTAAACAACTTATGTTTTTTACTTTTATGTAAGTCCGCTCACAGATGCTGTTTTATTAAACAAGCTATTAATTTTTGTATCATTCAAGGGTATGTTGTAAAGTTCTTCAAGATTGTTTTCCTAAAGTTTTTTCTTAACCAAGCTGCTACAAAGACCACATTCCCCAATTCTTTGCAGCTCTATAAAAGATCTTTCACAACTAGCACAATTTTTAAAGGCTATATGTGATAATGAAGCTACGTAGTGATAAGCTTTTGCTGCTCCTATCTTACTTGATCACATAGAACGAACATATTTTGACCCAGAAGAACAATAGATTTCAAACACGCAAAACCAAGGCGAGTTTTTTATATTTTCTACACTAATGTCTGGGTTAATAGAATGTGGCGAATATGAATCATCTGAATATTGTGAACCCAAATCGTCTGAAAGGGGCTCATAAGAATAACGACTATGTTCACTTAAAGAAAAAACAGACTCGAACCAGTCAAACGAATTATCACCCGCACTATAACCATACTCTGAACCCATTCGTAAATGAACTATTATAAATTTCTCTGAGGTTATATAGTCTGTTTAAAGTGGAGGGGGAGAAACCAACTTTATTTTTTTAAAATATATATGTAAGCATTATTAAATTTTAAGATAAATATATTTTCCTAATCCACCTCCATGGCGGATGTTGATCGTTGAGGGTTGCTAGTAGATGGTTGTGGATTATTTGCAACATTATAATGACCCCAAGGTAAAGTTTCGTATGAGTTGGGTATTAAATATCTTTTATCGTCGTATGGACTTAGTGCGCATTTTTTTTGTGTTTCTGTAGTTACGTCACCATATAAAAATCTATTTTCTCTGGTAAGCTATCAAAATCTAATTTTTCAAATGTGTTTAAAAAATCATAAGGAAAAACACCGTTTCTTTGCAGTAAACTAATTTTTTCTTCATCAATATTTGTATTATTTATAAAATCGTAAGCTTCATCATTCATTCTACCTTCCTCTCGAAAGAACTGCTCCCTTGAAATAGGGTAATTTTCTAAATATGATGCTAATTTCTCAAGACTTCTGTTTAAAAATCTAAAAGAATCGATGAATCTAAAACTAATTAAATTATCCTGTATGTGTTTTGTTACCGAAATATATTTATGTTTTGTTATACCTAATAAATCTACTCGACCTTTTATTTTGCTAGCCATTTCAATAATAATAATAATTGATAAATCGTAATTCATATTGTTAAATACAACAGGTATCGCATAATTCTCTTGTAAATTAAGATTACGGCTTTCGTGGGCCGGAGAAACCCTAAGCTTACCCGTAAAATGATCATGATCGCGCACCCTTTTTCTCCAGCTTTAAAAGGTTGCTCACAGATTTTAAAAGTTTGAGAATTTCTAAATTCAGGCTCCTGTTGGGGCGTTAATTTTTCCATAGTTATCTCACACAAATAAGCAGTCTCTACATCCTCTGCAAACTGCTCTAATTGTTTTACAAACCAATCGATACCATCTTTTCCGTGATACGCCTTATAAAAACACATAGTAGTGTCATAAGAACAATGTACATTATATCCAATACTGAATGGAATGTGTTTTTGATACGCTTTTATATCATACGATTTTTCCAACACACACTCTAAGTCGGCATATATTACATAGCCTAGCTTTAATTTGTATTGAAACTGAGTAAATTTTAAAGTTTTAGTCTTTACAGATGGCACTGTAAGTTTTAATGATTAAGTATGTTACAATCTACGGTGTGAGAATCGAGTTTTTCTTGAGTATAAAAATAATGTAAACACCTGTCACAAAAAAAGAATTTCTGCTTGTGCTTGTTCAGTTGGATGGATAATAACTTAGATAAGCTCTTTATCCACACAAAATGATATTTTATGGGCTCACGATTGCTATCTGAACTAGATTCCGAATCTGGATAATAATTTTGAATTTGTAAAAGATTAACATGCCTTGATTGTTTGGATTTGGTTAAATATAGTGGATACACTGTAAATTTGTTATTTGTCTTTTTAAGATAATAAACATTAACACTAATTAAGTTCTGTTTTTAAAATTTTGGTACTTGTGAAATTACAGGAAACGTAATACCTTTTAGTTTTAAATGGTGTGAATAATGAGGATAAGAACTTACTCTATCCGAATGGAATGTAGCTGGAAACAGTGCGGCTGTTATAGCCCACACAAAACATTCCTCTTCTTCGGTTTTGATGTTGATGCAGGCCTTTTTATTAGAGATTTCCTTTGGTAACGGCACAAAGCAGCCTCCAACACGTACAGGATTATAATGATTTATATTTACTTGCAAATATACTATTTTTTCCAAAGCCCAACCTTAAAACAAAAAAGCAACAAATTAGTATCCAAAAATTAGTATACTTGATAAATCGTTTAGTTGTAACACATTAAAATGATACTTACCGCTTTTGCCTTCTTGGAACTCGCTTAATTTTCTCATAAGCACATCTTTCACGTGAGTTTCAAACCACTCTTTTAAATCAGTTGTATTTTTATGTATTGAAGCAATCTTTGTAGTCAAATATTTTTCTGATCTAACTTCTTCATCGTCTTTCATTTTTACAAATATTGCAGAAAATATTGTGCTAACTTTAACGTTTTCACACTTTTCCAATACCCCAGTAATATTACGTTTAAATAGTTTTGAGCAATCACAGAAAAATTCTAGCGGCTCTTTGTGTGATAGATTTTTTATTAACGCGGTGATCATACGGCACTTGAATGCTGTCTGGACAATCGTCCATACCGCTCGTCTGTATAGACGTTCCATTTTTTAATTTCGAAAACAACGAGCGACTGTTTGTGAGCTCTCGTTTTTATAGTCCTCCTTTACGAATGGAAAGGGAAAAATGAATAGGTGTAGACACCTATCCCCTCCTCGCAGTCGTTTCGTTTCCACCCAACTCTCCTCCCAACTTAAACGTTAACAATCTTGACCAACCGTTTAATTGTTAGCCCTGTTTCAAAACTCCTCCCTTTTCGTATTTTCAAATAAGAAAAATGTGTAGGCGATTGTTTCCATCCAACGTAAACGCTGTCTGTATAGCAATATGCTTTACTCTTCTACGCGAATCATTTTTGGTTTCGAAATCAATCTCGACCAACCTCTTTATTGTTAGCATTGTTTTAAAACTCCTCCCTTTACGTATTCTCAAGAAAAATGCATAGGCGATTGTTTCCAGCTAGCTCTCCCTCTCTACAGCTATTTTCTATATATAAATTAATATAGTGTATATAAATTAATAGTGCTGCTAGTCTTATTCATTTCGAGTTAGTAGTCGTTTTATTTTCAAACAAAATCAATTTTGTTGCAATGGCTCAATCACAGTGGCTTTTGGAGCTCAATAACATAAGCGTTTATAACAAAAAACCTTTGGGGCAGGTCAAAGACTTTGAGAAAGATAAGAAATATTGTATGGTTTATATCAAAAAAGCCAGCACGAGGTATGGTGAAGCCATAATGGCCGAGTTGGAAGATAAACATGTTTTTTTACCAAATCGAGTCACACAATATCTCATCAACAATCCTGATGTGCTTCAAGCAATGTCTCAACAAATAAAGACGGGTGGTCTTACTATTGCTTACAAAGGGGAAAAAGTGCTAAGTGATGGGGTGTTTACGAGCTCAATAGAATTTTACTTCTAGGTTTTTAGTAGTCGTATTTGAAGCAAACACATTTTTGGCTCAAAAACGTCATATGGTTTATATTTAAAACTACTCCAAGTTTGGTGAAGCCATAATGGTTGCAGTTTCGTTCCCATCGCCAATCCTGATGTGCATCAAGCAATGTCTCAACAAATAAAGACGGGTGGGGGTTATGGTTGTCTATAAAGAATGAAAAACAGCTAACTGATTGAGTGTTTACAAGTGTAATAGAATTTTTGTTAATATGTTTTTTATTATAATTTTTGTAAAGTGTTTTTAGTATTCACCCATTTTATATAATTTTTTATTATAACAATCAATATTGTAGAAATGTATATTTTTGCAGCAAACTATTTTTTTGTAAAGTGTACTGTTTTTTGTAATCAATCATTTGATATAATTTTTTATTATAACAATCAATATTTTTTGTAATCAACCCTTTGATTTAATTTTTTATTATAACAATCAATATTTTTGGAATCAACCATTTGATTTAATTTTTTATTGTAACAGTCAATATTTTTCTGGAAACGTTTATTTTTCCTATTATTTTTTGTGACAAAATTGTTTTTGCTTAAAAATAAAACGACTATTATTTTAATTGGTTTTTTCATTAATAGAAGGTAAATCTTGCAACATTAGTTAATTAATATCGAAAACATTTATATTAGCTTGGGCAACAATGCTAAAGATCTGACGGAAAGTTGTGGTTTTTAATAATAGCTCGAGTTGAGCTTTTATTGTTTAAAACATACGGTTTCAAGCGTCTAATATTGCGTCAGCTCTTATCGTTGATTTCCTGTTAGAATAATTGCTAACATGCTCACATGTTTCTGTAGTTACGTCACCAATTTGGTTTTTATTAAATTTTGAGACACATTTTGGTTCCCCTTTTTTGAGACATTCAACATAGTCATCAAACGTAATTTGTGTTTTAAGCACACACTTTTTAATCCCTTTCAATTTTTTCTCTACAGGTTTTTCGTCACAAATTGTTTTAGTAGCATACATTTTGGCGCGTAAACCTACATATTCAGACATTATCTTTCCATGTTTTTCATCTTTCATTAAGCCTGTCACCTTTTTATTTACTTGTGGTATACACCACCGGTTATTTTTGGGGTAATCTGATGTATCAAAACGTGTATAACAATCCTGTTTAATTATTTCATACGGATCTCTGTTACGTATTAAATAAATTATGGAATCTGTCTCCATACAGATATGAGCAGTTGTCACCAAATATTGGCTTCATATAATCATAATGAAAATCGTACAATAAAACCTTACTCAAATGTAAAACACTCATTCCGATATATATTGGTTTGTTAAAGAACACTTCCGACTTTAATAATTCTAGTATTGCTAAATTTTCATTAAATGTTGTGGACGATTTAAAATGTGTGTTAGCGATACGGGCTTCCGCAGCATACCTACCTTCCCAGTTTGTAACAAGTTTATAATTTGAGTGTTTCCTGACGTTTTCGATTGTCTTTCCAAATATAGCGTTGTTGTTCAGCTTAAATATGTCTTTTTCCAACTCGTTGTTTTGCGGCAGTTCTGAATTTTGTGTTAAGGTCAATATATTTTTTGAGCAAAGGAGCCTGATTGAATTGTAATATTTTACGTATTTTCACAATGACTACGCCGTGTTTAACAGCCTGTTTGAGTAAACGATAGTGAGCTATATATCTAGATTTATCATATAATGTCGTCATTAATTTGGTTTGTTTAGAGCCAGGTGGAGCCCGATGTTCGGGGAAAACGGCAAATCTCTATGTAGATCATGCAGTTCCTTTGGATAGTGAACTTCTACTTCTAAAATATAAACAATTTCAGACGTTTCAGATATACTTTCAACATCAAAACTTTTAATTTTTGCTTCACTACACCATTTAAACCCATTAAACCCCAAATAATCCCCTAAACTGTGGCCGTACATGTTGTTAATATCAAGATGTAGGACATATATTTCAAGGCTATTAAAGTCATATTCTACACCCATATATTTATTATTAGCTTTGGCGTACTTTGTGCAGCATTGTACTAGTCCGCCCTGTATACCACGCTCTATAAACATTATCATATCTATGTCTGTGAGTAGTTGTAACTCGATTTTAGTTGTGTACAACATACATTGCCAGGAATATCCAGATAGTGTGTATGCGTTAGCAGGATCTAAACCAAAAGCGTCGTAAAAAGCATTTCTAAAATTTTCAAATACGTCTGCTAATAATAGAATGTCCGTCTTAAGATAAATCATTGAATAGTCGAGCAAAGAGTTGCAACCAAAGACATTCCAAACTTTTTGAGCGTGTGTATACTCTTCATCACTTATATTTCTATTTTCTAAACTGATATAAAAATCTGTTTTCTCTGGTACGCTATCAAATCTAATTTTTCAAATGTGTTTAAAAAATCATAAGGAAAAACACCTTTTCTTTGCAGTAAACTAATTTTTTCTTCATCAATATTTGTATTATTTATAAAATCGTAAGCTTCATCATCATTCATTCTACCTTCCTCTCGAAAGAACTGCTCCCTTGAAATAGGGTAATTTTCTAAATATGATGCTAATTTCTCAAGACTTCTGTTTAAAAATCTAAAAGAATCGATGAATCTAAAACTAATTAAATTATCCTGTATGTGTTTTGTTACCGAAATATATTTATGTTTTGTTATACCTAATAAATCTACTCGACCTTTTATTTTGCTAGCCATTTCAATAATAATAATAATTGATAAATCGTAATTCATATTGTTAAATACAACAGGTATCGCATCATTCTCTTGTAAATTAAGATTACAGCTTTCGTGGGCCGGAGAAACCCTAAGATTACCCGTAAAATGATCATGATCGCGCACCCTTTTTTCTCCAGCTTTAAAAGGTTGCTCACAGATTTTAAAAGTTTGAGAATTTCTAAATTCAGGCTCCTGTTGGGGCGTTAATTTTTCCATAGGTATCTCACACAAATAAGCAGTCTCTACATCATCTGCAAACTGCTCTAATTGTTTTACAAACCAATCGATACCATCTTTTCCGTGATAGGCCTTATAAAAACACATAGTAGTGTCATAAGAACAATGTACATTATATCCAATACTGAATGGAATGTGTTTTTGATACGCTTTTATATCATACGATTTTTCCAACACACACTCTAAGTCGGCATATATTACATAGCCTAGCTTTAATTTGTATTGAAACTGAGTAAATTTTAAAGTTTTAGTCTTTACAGATGGCACTGTAAGTTTTAATGATTAAGTATGTTACAATCTACGGTGTGAGAATCGAGTTTTTCTTGAGTATAAAAATAATGTAAATACCTGTCACAAAAAAAGAATTTCTGCTTGTGCTTGTTCAGTTGGATGGATAATAACTTAGATAAGCTCTTTATCCACACAAAATGATATTTTATGGGCTCACGATTGCTATCTGAACTAGATTCCGAATCTGGATAATAATTTTGAATTTGTAAAAGATTAACATGCCTTGATTGTTTGGATTTGGTTAAATATAGTGGATACACTGTAAATTTGTTATTTGTCTTTTTAAGATAATAAACATTAACACTAATTAAGTTCTGTTTTTAAAATTTTGGTACTTGTGAAATTACAGGAAACGTAATACCTTTTTAGTTTTAAATGGTGTGAATAATGAGGATAAGAACTTACTCTATCCGAATGGAATGTAGCTGGAAACAGTGCGGCTGTTATAGCCCACACAAAACATTCCTCTTCTTCGGTTTTGATGTTGATGCAGGCCTTTTTATTAGCGATTTCCTTTGGTAACGGCACAAAGCAGCCTCCAACACGTACAGGATTATAATGATTTATATTTACTTGCAAATATACTATTTTTTCCAAAGCCCAACCTTAAAACAAAAAAGCAACAAATTAGTATCCAAAAATTAGTATACTTGATAAATCGTTTAGTTGTAACACTTTAAAATGATACTTACCGCTTTCGCCTTCTTGGAACTCGCTTAATTTTCTCATAAGCACATCTTTCACGTGAGTTTCAAACCACTCTTTTAAATCAGTTGTATTTTTATGTATTGAAGCAATCTTTGTAGTCAAATATTTTTCTGATCTAACTTCTTCATCGTCTTTCATTTTTACAAATATTGCAGAAAATATTGTGCTAACTTTAACGTTTTCACACTTTTCCAATACCCCAGTAATATTACGTTTAAATAGTTTTGAGCAATCACAGAAAAATTCTAGCGGCTCTTTGTGTGATAGATTTTTTATTAACGCGGTGATCATACGGCACTTGAATGCTGTCTGGACAATCGTCCATACCGCTCGTCTGTATAGACGTTCCATTTTTTAATTTCGAAAACAACGAGCGACTGTTTGTGAGCTCTCGTTTTTATAGTCCTCCTTTACGAATGGAAAGGGAAAAATGAATAGGTGTAGACACCTATCCCCTCCTCGCAGTCGTTTCGTTTCCACCCAACTCTCCTCCCAACTTAAACGTTAACAATCTTGACCAACCGTTTAATTGTTAGCCCTGTTTCAAAACTCCTCCATTTTCGTATTTTCAAATAAGAAAAATGTGTAGGCGATTGTTTCCATCCAACGTAAACGCTGTCTGTATAGCAATACGCTTTACTCTTCTACGCGAATCATTTTTGGTTTCGAAATCAATCGCGATCAACCTCTTTATTGTTAGCATTGTTTTAAAACTCCTCCCTTTACGTATTCTCAAGAAAAATGCGTAGGCGATTGTTTCCAGCTAGCTCCCCCTCTCTACAGCTATTTTCTATATATAAATTAATATAGATATAAATTAATAGTGCTGCTAGTCTTATTCATTTCGAGTTAGTAGTCGTTTTATTTTCAAACAAAATCAATTTTGTTGCAATGGCTCAATCACAGTGGCTTTTGGAGCTCAATAACATAAGCGTTTATAACAAAAAACCTTTGGGGCAGGTCAAAGACTTTGAGAAAGATAAGAAATATTGTATGGTTTATATCAAAAAAGCCAGCACGAGGTATGGTGAAGCCATAATGGTCGAGTTGGAAGATAAACATGTTTTTTTACCAAATCGAGTCACACAATATCTCATCAACAATCCTGATGTGCTTCAAGCAATGTCTCAACAAATAAAGACGGGTGGTCTTACTATTGCTTACAAAGGGGAAAAACTGCTAAGTGATGGGGTGTTTACGAGCTCAATAGAATTTTACTTCTAGGTTTTTAGTAGTCGTATTTGAAGCAAACACATTTTTGGCTCAAAAACGTCATATGGTTTATATTTAAAACTACTCCAAGTTTGGTGAAGCCATAATGGTTGCAGTTTCGTTCCCATCGCCAATCCTGATGTGCATCAAGCAATGTCTCAACAAATAAAGACGGGTGGGGGTTATGGTTGTCTATAAAGAATGAAAAACCGCTAACTGATTGAGTGTTTACAAGTGTAATAGAATTTTTGTTAATATGTTTTTTATTATAATTTTTGTAAAGTGTTTTTAGTATTCACCCATTTCATATAATTTTTTATTATAACAATCAATATTGTAGAAATGTATATTTTTGCAGCAAACTATTTTTTTGTAAAGTGTACTGTTTTTTGTAATCAATCATTTGATATAATTTTTATTATAACAATCAATATTTTTTGTAATCAACCATTTGATTTAATTTTTTATTGTAACAGTCAATATTTTTCTGGAAACGTTTATTTTTCCTATTATTTTTTGTGACAAAATTGTTTTTGCTTAAAAATAAAACGACTATTATTTTAATTGGTTTTTTCATTAATAGAAGGTAAATCTTGCAACATTAGTTAATTAATATCGAAAACATTTATATTAGCTTGGGCAACAATGCTAAAGATCTGACGGAAAGTTGTGGTTTTTAATAATAGCTCGAGTTGAGCTTTTATTGTTTAAAACATACGGTTTCAAGCGTCTAATATTGCGTCAGCTCTTATCGTTGATTTCCTGTTAGAATAATTGCTAACATGCTCACATGTTGGGTTTAGTTTACAGATGGAGTCCGCGAAAGTTGTTTGTTATTTTTTGCTATTTAAAATCAGATGTTTTACTTTTGACTATGCTTTGGAGGGTCTATATGTCTTACATAACGAATTGCCGTTTTGTAAATATGTTTACAGGTGCTTTCAATTTGTGTTGGTGATTTAAAAAAATTAAGTACTAGTGTGGATCTATGTTTTAAATCAACGACAGTCGGTAAGTTGTACTAGCAATTTTTTTTGAATAAAGCTGAACGCAGCAAGTGTCCTATGGTAGCGAATTTTCATACACTTTTAAATAGAAGTAAAAACCTTTTTATACTTTACCAAATATACTGGCGGCTTTAATATTATTATGGAAAGACTTACTCACTATTTTTTGATATATCGCTCAAAATAGCAATTTGGTCACAGTTATATAATTGAGCTTAAAACCTGGGTACAGCAAGTGCGTTATGGTGGCGAATTTTCTTATACTTGTAAAAAGACTTAAAAACTTTTTTATACCTTACCCAATACTGATGGCTTTAATATTATTATTATATAAATCTTCTGAAACTAAATATTTACAAATTTTCATAGAAATAATTGAATACAAAAATATTTTATTATAACGTAAACACACCAAATTTGTTTATCATAGCTTCCAAGCCATCAAAAGAAGGTATATCAAGCCATTAATTTTCAAGTTAGTGACATGATGGTCATCTCAAGAAATTTTTTCAAAGGCTTGTGAGCTTGTTGAATTTAAAAATTTAGTTTTTAGGATTTGAAGCGAAATATGTATTTATTACAGCTGTGCTAAAAATTGCAAACTTTTTTATTTGTGGTTTGATGTCATATGAATCATCTTGATTTCGCATATTTAGTTAAAAGCAATAAAGCTCTACATGACGAAGCTTAAATTGAATTATTCATGTAATCATTGACGTCACATAGTCTCCATTATAGTGAATTTTCATGTTTATTTCGTTCAAACCCAATATATTAAAAGAATAAAATATATTATATATTATATTAAAAAATGTCTGTTTAACGATTTTATAGCAGAATATTTTTATAAACATACCTGAGTTATTAGATTTTTTTTATATTAAAAATGTTTTTTGTTGAAGAGAAATAACATTAACATATTTTCTGAGTTTTTTCATTGAGTTAAAAAATTATGTGGTCCATACATTTTAGTTTAAAATTATTTACGAGATCGTTGACGTCACACAGTCTCCATTCTAACGAATTTTTTCATGTTTATTTCACTCAATGTTTGTCGAGAATTATTATATTTGGACGTGCTAAAAGTATACGTTTAAAAATTTATGGTTTATGGGGTGTCTTATCTATTTTTTTTTGTTAAAAAAATATGTTTGTGTATGTTTATCCAAAAGCATCTATTGTAGCATGATCTTTCTGTTACATTGATATCATATAGGTTGTGATAAATTCCTACTGTTTATGGCAAAAAAGTTATGTTTATAAAAACAAGATCGGTTTTGGTTTTACACAAAGCCTGGTCTATATTCTGGATATATAGTTAACACGTCTAAAAGTAAGGACTCGGCAGGCGTGCTATATTGGTAAACTCGTTCGTCTTTATATATTGGACGATATTTTTTAGTTTTAGCATTTTATAAACTAACACAGTCTATGTCGAGTTCTAGACCTGCTAAAAAAATTTAGAGTGTGCTCTTCGCGGTTTCACGATTAATCATCTACTTAAACAATATATCCGTGAGATATATTTTTGTTTACACAAACAAAGATGTTCAATTATATTCATTGTAAAGAAAATTTGAAACATGTGATATTTCCATGTAGTGCCTATTGCCTTTGTTATAGGTTGTTTTAATTTTAAACCATGCATGGTTTCATAAATGAACACCTGCAGTCACCCCTACATCCGGTATTTTTCGATAAGTCGGCAGCGATATGTTTTCTCTGCCTCCAACGATAATATTTTTCCTGTTGAAATGACAACATTTCAACCGCTAAATGATTAAGAGCTTTTGCTTCTGACTAAACTATTTCCGACGATAATATTTTTCCTGCCGAAATGAAACATTTCAACCGCTAAAATGATAAAGACTTTTCTGACTCAAATAATTTTAGTTTGGTTTCCTGCTAAAATGACTCAACCTTTTTCCCAGCTGCAGAAAGACCTCTGGCTCTCTTTAACCGTGGAGTCCTCTTCGATGATTCTCCGACTCTAATTAAGATTCACACCTCTCCGCCGCTAAAGACCAAAGCTTTCATTAAGATGACGCAACATGAAAACCAATTAATGAAGCTTCGATACAATACTTGCTTCCAACCAAAGCTCATTAAGCTTCCCACGAATACAGGTTAGGTGATGAAACTTCATACCATCTCATCCAAAGCTTTCATTAAGATGACGCAACATGAAAGCCAATCAATGAAGACTCTATACAACACCCACTTCCAACCAAAGCTCATTAAGCTTCCCAAGAATACAGGTTAGGTGATGAAACTTCATACCATCTCATACAATATAATTAAATTAATAAAGCTCCAATACAACCCCTTGTGTGAGAATATTGATTAATTAAGCTCTAAAACAACCCCTAAATTGATAAAGCTCTAAAAATACCCATTGTGCAAAAACTTTCCTTAGCTTTTTTGGCTCACTATCCACCGCCCTCTGGACCAATGTGCAGATGGGCGTGATCGATGGAGGGGAGAAGCGCTCTGATTAGCTAAATTTCTTCAAAATGGCCATCTTTTGGGTGAAAATGGCCGCTTTTACCTCTAAAACGGTGTCTGATTGGTCCATTTTATCTAAATGGGCGTGGCACGCCCCCTAAAGTGGAGGTATTTAGGGGGTGGTTTTCAAAAATGTGCATTTTGAAAGGGGTGGGTTTTTTGTGGTTCAGAATCCGCATAGCTTATCTACTAATACATGTTTTACATTTCATAAATTCTGATTCAATCTTTTTTGGAATACCATTTAACATGTGTTCTTTAGACAAAGTATTTAAATATTTAAAATTTATATGACCTAACAACCATACCATTTTTCCATTTGAGTCATATTAGCCATACTTTTATTTGCAATATTTACTAAAGATTCTACTGATTTTAATTCACTTTTCATAATATATGGACCTTTTTTTTTAAAGCTAGCGCTTGCCTTGAGAAACAATTGTATTTTTCTCTGTTATTTTACTGTAACTAATTAAACTCGATTGCATATCTTTGACATAAAATTCATTTTTCATATCAACTACATTTTTCTTTCCAAAAGCATCAAAGTAGCTTACTACATTTAAAACTTTTGTGGCTTTTGCACCTCTATTATCACCAAAATAAACATTTACAGGTTTTTTAAGCAACATACAATTTTCATAATATTTATCATCATTAATTATATGATCTGTACAACCACTGCCCAAAAGCCATTTTATTTCGTTATAACCCATATCTGCATTACTTATCTGAATATTGTGCACCACATGATGAGAAACTGTTGTAAGCCATGCGCTCTTCTCTTCTTGTTGGTTTGCGCGGTATGCGCTTGCTCCACGCTGTCCACGGAAGTTGCCGCGTCCTCTACCGTAGCTTCCTCTTCCGGCTCATCTACGGTTTCGTGATGATCGCCATGTACCTCAATTGCTTGTTGCTTGGTCGCCATTTTTGCAGTCTCTCTGTATATGACCAACTTCGCCACATTGAAAGCACGTTCGATTCTGTCTGCTTGTGTCCACCATAAATTCATTTGATTTCTTTTCATGGTTTTCATTCTTTTGATTCTTGATTTCAATCATTTTAATTTTACTTTTTATATATTCAATGTTTAATCTTCCTCTTTCAACGTATCAATTAAATCACCAATATAACTATACGTTTCAGGCAACGAATTCAACATATAATTTAATTTTTCCTTTTCCGACACAGTAGCACCCGCGTTTTTAAGCTCATTTACAGATTTTTCATAGTCACCAAAAAAGATTGCAGAATCACTATATTCTTTAAGTTTCAATCTTTCCAGTTTGTTTCTGCACACAATTTGCAATGCCGTTGTGACGGGCGGGTTCGGGTCAGCCACCTGAGTGTCTGACCCGAAGACACCCGTCACCTAGCTGACTCGTCCGCTCCACCACCCCACCACCCCGACTCCGAACTGACCCGACCGGTCAACCACCCGGCCGTGGATCTATCCCGGAATTAACCTGGAAAGCTTAGAGGTCTAACCTGCACCACCGTTTCTTGTGACGTCACTTGCCTCCATCATCGTTTTTATTTATAACGTCAGCGGTGGCTGACCTGGATGTACATCAACTAGCCTGGCCACATATATTTTTAAAATTGCCTAAAGTCCATGTCAGTTGTCACATGGTCGTCCTAGATGTCTTTTCAATTGGTTTCGTCTTGTTTGAAGTGAATCAAAAGCTTGTGTTCCGCCAAAGAGTAGCTGTTATACATCTGCTAGACATCTGTTAGACAGCTGTATATCCTGTTAGACAGCTGTCTGTCCTGCTAAAAAGCTGTCTGCCTTGTCTGTTATTAAGACGAGAAACACCCACTAAGGTTCAGTCGTTAACCAACAGTGAAGGTGAAAACAATAAGTTGAGTTGGCTCTGTTGTCTGTGCTGTCTATCAATATTAAGACGATAAGCATCTGCTAAGGTTCAGTCGGTAGCCAGCAATGCAGGTGAAAAAAATTAGTATCTGCTAAACTTTAGTCTTTAACAAACACGAAGCTAAACTTCGGTCATTAAAAAACAGTCAGTTGTGTAGTACGAAACAATGGCATTCCAAATACTTGAAGATACAGTGAACTCCAATAAGAAGTTAAACTTGATAGACGAAGCGTATGGTTTAGATTATAAGATATACCTGACGATGTCAACGATCCAGAGAAGTGGGTCAAAGATCGTATTAAAGATGTGGTGAGCCATATAGTCCATGATGTCGATCCCGAAGACAGGGTGGGGTTAACATTTAGCTCTGAAAGATTCGACGAAGGGGCTGCTCACTTGCCATTCAGAAAAGCAAATAATTTTGTTTTCGAAGACCTTTGGTTCCTACTGAGTAAGATATACCAGAGTAAAGGACCCGGTTTTCGTTCTGATACTTTTGGAATGACGATGACTCAAGTGAAAACCGCTAAGCCTTCAATACATGTCAATTAAATTTCTTAGCCCATCATCACCATCATATATTCAGAGGGGGTCACCTGTACGTAGCTTGTAAGCCTTCAATTCAAACACGTGTTCATTCAATCTCTTAACCCATCATTAACATCATAGATTCAGAGGGGCCACTTGTAGGTAGCTTGCTATCTCTACACCGCTAAACGGTGGTTGGTTGGTTGATTGGTTGTAGAAACGATTGGATACCCAACAAGTCAAATTTAATATTAACTCTTTACATACATATGTGCCAGATATCGAGTTGTTTACAGTCTGAGCTTCACCAAAGTTCACCAAGTATATAGCACTTGTAGATACTAACTAAACTCCTTCTGCTGGAACATTTGACAACACGGTATTCCGGCTGTCCAAATGTTCTGCCAGCGCGTTGTTGTAATAGGCAATTAACTCTTAAGTTTTCTTATTTTTCATATATCACACACAATTTTTTTACACTATCGAAAATTAAATTACATACATAAAAGCTACACATCAAAACAGTTGGTTGGTTGCCCTGGTTGTCTGGTACATAGACTGTTATATTCGTATACTTAAAACTAAGTAGAATCGATAATGTTCTGAATACACTTCTCCTCAGGCACATCTGCTATGTATGTCGTTTCTATTTGCGTTAAGGTATTTGACTTCTGTCTTTCTTCTGTTCAAGAGATTTACAGAATTTGCATCATACAACGTGATTATATATATTATATATATATATATATATATATATATATATATATATATATATATATATATATATATATATATATATATATATATATATATATATATATATATATATATATAAATTGAAACTGACCCCGGATATGTTTTCTGGGGGGCCTAATTAGCGCTCATTTGAAGAAATTTTTTCAAAATTCAAAAGTCGGGATGTCCTCATTAGTGAATTTTTTTTAAAGAAAATTCACTAAAAACCAAAGAGTTAATTGCCTATTACGACAACAAGCTGGCGGAACATTTCGACCAACGGAGTTGACTTAATTCCTACAACTGCTACATACTTAGTAATCATTAGTGGCACTATCATTTCAGAGTAATCTTAGTCATGTAACACTCTAACTAATTGTTTTGAGATGTGACTTTTATGTATGTGGGATATATAAAATAAGAAGACAAGAGAGTTAATTGCCTATTACAACAACAACAAGCTAGAGTGACAGCTAGGGGGCCCAAATACCAGCTCCCTAGATGTGTCGGAAGCAACATCCCAATTAACACCAACAACTGTCACATACTTGTTGGACTTTGGTGTGTTTGGTATTAAATACGGTTTGCTGCATAATCAAGCATTTTTATGAAAATTTCAAACTTTTTTATTTCTGCGTAAGTGAATTTAATCAGAAATATAGAGCCAATCTTCAAGGAACCGAAGTACAATTATAAGAACATTAAGGACGAACGTTCCGATACCGAAGTGATCCTAATCACGTTGTATGATGCAAATTCTGTAAATCTCTTGAACAGAAGAAAGACAGAAGTCAAATACCTTAACGCAAATAGAAACGACATACATAGCAGATGTGCCTGAGGAGAAGTGTATTCAGAACATTATCGATTCTACTTAGTTTTAAGTATACGAATATAACAGTCTATGTACCAGACAACCAGGGCAACCAACCAACTGTTTTGATGTGTAGCTTTTATGTATGTATTTTAATTTTCGATAGTGTAAAAAAAATTGTGTGTGATATATGAAAAATAAGAAAACTTAAGAGTTAATTGCCTATTACAACAACGCGCTGGCAGAACATTTGGACAGCCGGAATACCGTGTTGTCAAATGTTCCAGCAGAAGGAGTTTAGTTAGTATCTACAAGTGCTATATACTTGGTGAACTTTGGTGAAGCTCAGACTGTAAACAACTCGATATCTGGCACATATGTATGTAAAGAGTTAATATTAAATTTGACTTGTTAGGTATCCAATCGTTTCTACAACCAATCAACCAACCAACCACCGTTTAGCGGTGTAGAGATAGCAAGCTACCTACAAGTGGCCCCTCTGAATCTATGATGTTAATGATGGGTTAAGAGATTGAATGAACACGTGTTTGAATTGAAGGCTTACAAGCTACGTACAGGTGACCCCCTCTGATTATATGATGGTGATGATGGGCTAAGAAATTTAATTGACATGTATTGAAGGCTTAGCGGTTTTCACTTGAGTCATCGTCATTCGAAAAGTATCAGAACGAAAACCGGGTCCTTTACTCTGGTATATCTTACTCAGTAGGAACCAATGGTCTTCGAAAACAAAATTATTTGCTTTTCTGAATGGCAAGTAAGCAGCCCCCTCGTCGAATCTTTCAGAGCTAAATGTTAACCCCACCCTGTCTTCGGGATCGACATCATGGACTATATGGCTCACCACATCTTTAATACGATCTTTGACCCACTTCTCTGGATTGTTGACATCGTCAGGTATATCTTATAATCTAAACCATACGCTTCGTCTATCAAGTTTAACTTCTTATTGGAGTTCACTGTATCTTCAAGTATTTGGAATGCCATTGTTTCGTACTACACAACTGACTGTTTTTTTAATGACCGAAGTTTAGCTTCGTGTTTGTTAAAGACTAAAGTTTAGCAGATACTAATTTTTTTCACCTGCATTGCTGGCTACCGACTGAACCTTAGCAGATGCTTATCGTCTTAATATTGATAGACAGCACAGACAACAGAGTCAACTCAACTTATTGTTTTCACCTTTACTGTTGGTTAACGACTGAACCTTAGTGGGTGTTTCTCGTCTTAATAACAGACAAGGCAGACAGCTTTCTAGCAGGACAGACAGCTGTGTAACAGGACATACAGCTGTCTAACAGATGTCTAGCAGATGTATAACAGCTACTCTTTGGCGGAACACAAGCTTTTGATTCACTTCAAACAAGACGAAACCAATTGAAAAGACATCTAGGACGACCATGTGACAACTGACATGGACTTTAGGCAATTTTAAAAATATATGAGGCCAGGCTAGTTGATGTACATCCAGGTCAGCCACCGCTGACGTTATAAATAAAAACGATGATGGAGGCAAGTGACGTCACAAGAAACGGTGGTGCAGGTTAGACCTCTAAGCTTTCCAGGTTAATTCCGGGATAGATCCACGGCCGGGTGGTTGACCGGTCGGGTCAGTTCGGAGTCGGGGTGGTGGGGTGGTGGAGCGGACGAGTCAGCTAAGTGACGAGTGTCTTCGGGTCAGACACTCAGGTGGCTGACCCGAACCCGCCCGTCACAACGGCATTGCAAATTGTGTGCAGAAACAAACTGGAAAGATTGAAACTTAAAGAATATAGTGATTCTGCAATCTTTTTTGGTGACTATGAAAAATCTGTAAATGAGCTTAAAAACGCGGGTGCTACTGTGTCGGAAAAGGAAAAATTAAATTATATGTTGAATTCGTTGCCTGAAACGTATAGTTATATTGGTGATTTAATTGATACGTTGAAAGAGGAAGATTAAACATTGAATATATAAAAAGTAAAATTAAAATGATTGAAATCAAGAATCAAAAGAATGAAAACCATGAAAAGAAATCAAATGCATTTATGGTGGACACAAGCAGACAGAATCGAACGTGCTTTCAATGTGGCGGGCGAAGTTGGTCATATACAGAGAAGCTGCAAAAATGGCGACCAAGCAACAAGCAATTGAGGTACATGGCGATCATCACGAAACCGTAGAGGAGCCGGAAGAGGAAGCTACGGTAGAGGACGCGGCAACTTCTGTGGACAGCGTGGAGCAAGCGCATACCGCGCAAACCAACAAGAAGAGAAGAGCGCATGGCTTACAACAGTTTCTCATCATGTGGTGCACAATATTCAGATAAGTAATGTAGATATGGGTTATAACGAAATAAAATGGCTTTTGGACAGTGGTTGTACAGATCATATAATTAATGATGATAAATATTATGAAAATTGTATGTTGCTTAAAAAACCTGTAAATGTTTATTTGGGTGATAATAGAGGTGCAAAAGCCACAAAAGTTAGAAATGTAGTAAGCTACTTTGATGCTTTTGGAAAGAAAAATGTAGTTGATATGAAAAATGAATTTTATGTCAAAGATATGCAATCGAGTTTAATTAGTTACAGTAAAATAACAGAGAAAAATACAATTGTTTCTCAAGGCAAGCGGTAGCTTAAAAAAAAAGGTCCATATATTATGAAAAGTGAATTAAAATCAGTAGAATCTTTAGTAAATATTGCAAATAAAAGTATGGCTAATATGACTCAAATGGAAAAATGGTATGGTTGTTAGGTCATATAAATTTTAAATATTTAAATACTTTGTCTAAAGAACACATGTTAAATGGTATTCCAAAAAAGATTGAATCAGAATTTATGAAATGTAAAACATGTATTAGTAGATAAGCTATGCGGATTCTGAACCACAAAAAACCCACCCCTTTCAAAATGCACATTTTTGAAAACCACCCCCTAAATACCTCCACTTTAGAGGGCGTTCCACGCCCATTTAGATAAAATGGACCAATCAGACACCGTTTTAGAGGTAAAAGCGGCCATTTTCACCCAAAAGATGGCCATTTTGAAGAAATTTAACTAATCAGAGCGCTTCTCCCCTCCATCGATCACGCCCATCTGCACATTAGTCCAGAGGGCGGTGGATAGTGAGCCAAAAAAGCTAAGGGAAGTTTTTGCACAAGGGGTATTTTTAGAGCTTTATCAATTTAGGGGTTGTTTTAGAGCTTAATTAATCAATATTCTCACACAAGGGGTTGTATTGGAGCTTTATTAATTTAATTATATTGTATGAGATGGTATGAAGTTTCATCACCTAACCTGTATTCATGGGAAGCTTAATGAGCTTTGGTTGGAAGTGGGTGTTGTATAGAGTCTTCATTGATTGGCTTTCATGTTGCGTCATCTTAATGAAAGCTTTGGATGAGATGGTATGAAGTTTCATCACCTAACCTGTATTCGTGGGAAGCTTAATGAGCTTTGGTTGGAAGCAAGTATTGTATCGAAGCTTCATTAATTGGCTTTCATGTTGCGTCATCTTAATGAAAGCTTTGGTCTTTAGCGGCGGAGAGGTGTGAATCTTAATTAGAGGCGGAGAATCATCGAAGAGGAGTCCACGGTTAAAGAGAGCCCGAGGTCTTTCTGCAGCTGGGAAAAAGGTTGAGTCATTTTAGCAGGAAACCAAACTAAAATTATTTGAGTCAGAAAAGTCTTTATCATTTTAGCGGTTGAAATGTTTCATTTCGGCAGGAAAAATATTATCGTCGGAAATAGTTTAGTCAGAAGCAAAAGCTCTTAATCATTTAGCGGTTGAAATGTTGTCATTTCAACAGGAAAAATATTATCGTTGGAGGCAGAGAAAACATATCGCTGCCGACTTATCGAAAAATACCGGATGTAGCGGTGACTGCAGATGTTCATTTATGAAACCATGCATGGTTTAAAATTAAAACAACCTATAACAAAGGCAATAGGCACTACATGGAAATATCACATGTTTCAAATTTTCTTTAAAATGAATATAATTGAACATCTTTGTTTGTGTAAACAAAAATATATCTCACGGATATATTGTTTAAGTAGATGATTAATCGTGAAACCGCGAAGAGCACACTCTAAATTTTTTTAGCAGGTCTAGAACTCGACATAGACTGTGTTAGTTTATAAAATGCTAAAACTAAAAAATATCGTCCAATATATAAAGACGAACGAGTTTACCAATATAGCAGCCAGCTTGTTGTCGTAATAGGCAATTAACTCTTTGGTTTTTAGTGAATTTTCTTAAAAAAAAATTCACTAATGAGGACATCCCGACTTTTGAATTTTGAAAAAATTTCTTCAAATGAGCGCTAATTAGGCCCCCCAGAAAACATATCCGGGGTCAGTTTCAATTTTTATATGTTTATATATATATATATATATATATATATATATATATATATATATATATATATATATATATATATATATATATATATATATATATATATATATATATATATATATATATATATATATATATATATATATATATATATATATATGTATCACACCGATAACTCAAAAAATAATAGGCCGATTTTGATCAAATTTGGTGAAAAAATTCCTTTTGCAAATGGCTTGGATGAGTTCGTTAGTCAGGAAAATCTGCCCAGGTTTTCGCGGAAAATTTTGTGTTTTCTTTCGAAAAAAAAGTATATCTCCGGAATTAACAAAGTAAAGGCAATCAACTTTGGTACGCAGGTTTACATCCTTATAGGTAAGTTACCTACCAAAATTTAGCTATGTAGGTCAACAGACAAAAGGCATTTAAAAATAAATAAATTGGGGTTTTCCTCAAAACGTCAAAGTGGCGCTTTAAAATGTCAAAATTGGCAACATTTAGGCAAATAACTTAAATCTAATACGGGCTATAGAAATAAAATGTCTCAAGAAGGATGTTTTACAAACCCTAAAGTCTTAGTTTCAACCGTCGTTGTTCTTCATTTTACTAAAATATTTGCAGAAAATTCATTTCAAATAGACCCTTTCTCTGATGCTTGGCAGTAGCCTTAGCTATAGAGTTTATCATTTAATGGTATATAATTTTTGTCGAATTTTCGTAAAAAATTAATAAAGCTCAATATATCCGTTATTATATAAAATATGAAGAAAATTTGTATATATTAATTATAGGGTGTCTTGAGCTACATCTTAAAATAATATTTCTGCAATCACAGGCTGGCCCATAAGTCGTTGGTGATGCAAATTTCATTTTTTTAATCAAACACGCCTTATGTTATTGCATTTTTGCATTTTCCATCGAAATATAATGCATGTTTGTAAGAAAATAAATTGTGGACGCAGCAAGTGCGTTATGGTAGCGAATTTTGATCAAATGTTTCATATTTGAACAGCTCAATTTGCTATTGACCTATAAGGTTGACCAAGAAACGTGTTTTTTCGGGAACATTTTAAGTTTACTTTTGGAAATTTTTGTACATTTTCACACAATAAAGTTGTTTTAATGGAACATGGCACATTGTTTTTACTATATAGGTTATACTGTTAACCAAATCTGATGCCTGCTTTCTTAAAAAAACACATATTTGTTATTAAAAAGATTTTTATGAAAATTCACTACCATAACGCACTTGCTGCGTCCAGAATTTATTTTATTTTATATATCACATATAAATAAAAGCTACACTTCAAGATACTTAGTTTGACTGGTCACATGGCTAAGATTACTCTGACATGATGCAGACGTGTTGGTTTAGGACAATTGAAGACTGCTCTTCAACACATATTTACTTTGATTTGTTAGATAAACTTGACAGCTGTCTGTGTCATTAACTTCAATAAGTCTAAGACGGGTGTACTTTAATTTGCCTGTAGCACGCATCAGTTGATGTAGCCCACATTGAAATACGCATACTCCAATAAGTCTAAGAGAGAGAGAGAGAGGGGGGGGAGAGAGGGAGAGAGAGAGTTGTTTTTAGGTGTTAACACAACTTGTTCTGATTTACTTAAAAACCATATTTCTTTCTTTTGCTCGACAAGACGATTATTTTGAGGTGTCACACATGTATTTAGCTCTAAGAATAGCTATACCGGAAGTGTCTACCGGAAATAATAATTTTATTGGGTATGTTTATAGAGTTTGACTTGCTGAACACCATGCAAGTGCCGGTCTTGCTGTACATCTCACTGATCTACCGCGATAAGAGTTTAAGGTTTTTATCTCATTTTCGTGTAGACCTTGTTACAAAACGATATATTTTTGAAGTCGGCTCCTTTCTATCTCTCTCCGTTCAAAAGATATAAGGATTTAAAGTTTAGACCGGAAGTGGCCATTTTATTGTATATTCCAATTTGGTTTGGCCCCCTTAACACAATGCATGTGTTTGGGTCTCTCGTGATCTCACAGATCTTCCGCGATAAGGGTTTTAAGTTTTGTATCTCATTTTCCTGTAGGCCTTGTTACGAAAGGATATATTTTTAAGGTCAGTTTATTATACCTATCACTTTTTGTTCAAAATGTATAAGGATTTAAAGTTTAGACCGTAAGTGGCCATTTTATTGTATATTCCAATTTGGTTTGGCCTCCTTAACACCGTGCATCTGTTGTTTCTCTAGTACATCTCACAGATATTCCGCCATAAGGGTTTTAAGTTTTTATCTCATTTTCGTGTAGACCTTGTTACTAAACGATATATTAGTGAATTTTTATTTAAAAACATTCACTAATAGAGAGGTACCGATGGTAAGACTTTCCAAAACTTTTTTCAAATGAGAGCGAACTAGGACCAAAACCCATAACGGGGGTCAGTGTCAGTTTTATCTGTATATATATATATATATATATATATATATATATATATATATATATATATATATATATATATATATATATATATATATATATATATATATATATATTGATACGTTCTGGCTTAATTACATTTGATTTTGTTCAGTCAACATTTACTTAGGCCCTCTAATAATTAGCTTCCTGTTGAAAAACTCGACAAGTTAAAATTATCTCGCAATAAGATATTAATACTTCCATAGTTCTGTATTCAGTCTCAAGATAAATGTACAGGCGTATTTGTGTAATTCAATAACACCACAGTTAATACAGGCATTCCTCATGCTCTTTGATAAAAGGTTAATTTTTGTTGACACCAGCTGGAATATAAAGTTGTCACTTAATGTGTCTGCATCTTGAAAACTGTGAGATCTTCTCTGCATAAGGAGTGTTAAGTGTGATGTCGAGTATCTGGAAGGCAATTAGAAGTCATTATAGTTGGTCGAAGCTAGAGATACCGTGAGAAACACGAAAGGCCATATGGCCTGAACATTCTTACAAACAATGGAAATAGAACAATGCTTGCGGATTTTGTATTAACAGCAAATCTTTATGTTAATGTTTGGAAATATGCAGCTTATAAGCTACGTATTTAAATTATAGGTGTCTCTTTGTGAAATAAATAGCCTTCCACTTGCTTTCACGTCTAGTAAACTTTGCCATTTACCCTTGTAATTTTAGAACTATTATTGAGATGAGATATTGTAACTGCTCACTCAAAATGTATTATGAAGGTGTAAAAAGAAAAGAGGAAAGAGACACAATAATTTAAGAAAAAAACATGTCATTTAGAGAAAGGTTAGCCGTTTGTTATAATTATGCGAACCGAAGTGGCATCCCTTGCGATTGTTCAGATACCCCGTTATTATAAAACACATATTTCTGCAACATTGAACATGTTTAGTTCTGTGACATTTTGTGCATATTTTCATGAAATTTCTACAATAAGGTAATCTTTAGGAGTAGGCAGTTAATCATTTCTTAAGAATTTACGAATGTTAGACTGCCAAGCATATGTGCAGGTTCATACACACTTGTGGCAAGCGGGTATATTATTGTAATTTGGCTGTATAAGCATGTCATTCTTCTTACGCAATTAGTAATCAGAGGGAAGGAGACGAATAATGGGTTTTTTTGTTAATAATTAGGAGAACCAGTGGGGCATTCGAACTAGGTACACTTGCGGACTGGTTACTGTACATAGAATATGTGTATTAAAATTTAGTTTTAACTAGAAGAAGACGCATAACGATATACGTGAGTTTCAAGACAGTTTTTATAAAAGACTTGAGTGACATGCTGCAGATCACGTAGGCTGTAATAAAGTCGATAATTGTGTACGCAACTGGTATAGTTTCAACCGTTGTGACTATGTCTGTTCTTCATAGTTCTCACACATACAGGGGAGTGGATTTCATATAAAAGGACCTGTGTTTGTACAGTGGGGTAGACTATTTCTAGCTTTCAGAACGGTCTTACCTCAGCATCGCCGTCTCCATACAGTTTGTAATATCCTACAGCAAGTGGCTGGCGCCAAGTGTCAATCCGTGTCGACTCCACTGGCTCATACAGGGTGTTCCTCTGTAAAACCCATTTAGTCTTGTTTATTGACAAAATTCTGTCCCCCCGAAGAGTTTGGAGTATCCTAGAGCAAGTGGCTGGCGCCAAGTATGAATCCGTGTCGACTCCACTGGCTCATACAGGGTGTTCCTCTGTAAAACCCATTTAGTCTTGTTTATTGACAAAATTCTGCCCCCCCGAACAGTTTGGAGTATCCTAGAACAAGTGGCTGGCGCCAAGTGTCAATCCGTGTCGACTCAACTGGCTCATACAGGGTGTTCCTCTGTAAAACTCATTTAGTCTTCTTTATTGACAAAATTCTGTCGCCCCGAACAGTTTGGAATATTCTAGAGCAAGTGGCTGGCGCCAAGAGTCAATCCGTGTCGACTCCACTGGCTCATACAGGGTGTTCCTCTGTAAAACCCATTTAGTCTTGTCTATTAGCAAAGCGCGAGCTGATTTGCACTAACAAGGAATCTTGCCACACACATCTCGCAGGGTTGATTCCTGATTCATTCAAGCCTTTGCGACAACTCCCCGGACCACGTCAACGATGATTGCGGCCGGTGTGACACTATTTAAACACCAGACCGTACTACTAGAGGCCGCCCGCCGTATCCGCTCCTTTTGGCACTGGCTTGGAATTATGCCGTAAGTTGCACCAGAAATAAGAAGCCTCGCAGGGCTGCTTCAGGCATCTGATAGGTCGGCAGACTAGCTGGAGACAGCAGAAACCAG
Organism: Tillus elongatus; assembly: GCA_964006375.1. Classification (NCBI taxonomy): domain Eukaryota; kingdom Metazoa; phylum Arthropoda; class Insecta; order Coleoptera; family Cleridae; genus Tillus; species Tillus elongatus. The sequence continues at coordinate 15,964,216 of OZ023271.1, forward strand.
ACGAAATAAGGGGTCAGCGTTGAAGACGGTGAGTGTACCTTTGCAAATAACTTATATCCCCCCTTTTTATTCAACCACGCGCAAAGTCCGTAAAACGAAAAATCTCAATACTAGGTAGATATGTAGAAACTTTCTCAATGGGCATTCCCCATATGGGTTTAATCATTAGCAATCCTTCCCGATCGATATATCTAAACTAAACTTGAAGCCTGTAGTCTTATTTATTTTTGTATTAGTAGCAGACTTTACTTGTGCATTTAAAAGGTCGCCAAATGCGATAATATTGAAACTGAAACTTGAAATTTGGAATTTTGGCTGTTTACATACTGGGTAGAGAAATTATGTGCGCGTTTAGATGTTGCCAAATTTAATATTTAAACTGAAACTTAAAATCTGGAATATTAGCTGTTTACATATCATATAAAGTAAGTGTTTGTGCATTCAGTTGTTGCCAAATCTAATATTTAAACTGAAACTTGAAATCAGTAACTTTACTTGCTGGTGTATTACTTGATGAAATTATTTTTTGCATTTGAAAATAGGCGGCTTGTCCCCATTTAACGATATTTAACTGAAAACTTTAGATTGAAAATGCTATTTGCTCGTGCACCACCTAAAGAAATTATTTTTGTATTTGGGAAGTTAACATCTTGTCTTTACCTGAGAATTCTAAATTGTAAAACCAGGAGTATGGAGCTTATTATAATATGATTTAAATCTGAATCGTGAAACCAGAATTATGTAATTCTTTATAATATAATTGAAATATAAATCATGAAGCCAGAATAATGCAGTTTTTTATAGGATAATTTAAATCTGACTTGTGAAACCAGAGACATGTAGCTCTTTACAATATAATTTAAGTCTGAATTATGTAACCAGGAGTTTTTAGCTCGTTGCAATTAAACTTGAATTTGAATCATGAAATAAGAATTATGCAGCCCTTTATTATATAATTTAAATCCGAATCATGAAGCCAGAATTATGTAGCTCTTCATAATAAAACTTAAATCTGAATCGGAAAACCACAAATATCTAGCTCTACATGATGTAAATTGAAGCCTGAAACTTGAACTAAAGCAATGCCATTTCATTTCTGTGTAAGATTGAAATTGAAACTTGAAGTCAACCATGTGGCGCTATTTTAATGCACTTTGAAACTGAAACTTGAAGCTACTTACCTTATTGTTTTGCACATTTCCCGGTGAAGTTATTATGTACCTGAAACAGACATCTAGGCTCTCCTTTCTGTATTTAAACTTGAGACTTTAGATTGAACGTATGTGGCGTGCACTGGACGGTGCGGACAAGGAAAGTAAAGGGATTTAAATTAAGTGAAGTACCTTCCCCGGTGTTTTGACCAAGTTATGTAACTGTTCTCTTTGAATCTCGAAAGACCTTCAGGTGAAGCTTCGCTTTACGATGTGCCAAAATCAGAATATCAAAGACCTCATAAAACAGGCTATAGTCCATGAAAGACTTCGCGAAATTACAACCTAGGTATGAGTAGGGCGAAAGGGCAACCTGAAGGTCAGTAATTAACTGAAAGCCTTGTAAAGTACGTCATAATATTGGGTGAGGTAATAGTAGATTTGTCATCTTCGCCGTGTAGTCAGTGAGCAGTGATTTGGCCTGAATTACAACAATGCTCTTTCACTACGTCTCATATAACCTACACGTTCAAAACAAGAAAACTTGCGAGTGGTATTTGGGTGAACCTTCTAGTTCCTGACTTGCTCGCATCCAAAAATTAGAGACCGCGCCAGAGAGGCATAATCCAAGAAGGACACGGTAATTAAATCTATTCAGCATAATGGAATGTGGAAGAGGCAATCCAGATGCACAATGCGTCATTATCCAGTCATTAATGGTCGTATAAGGGACGTAGAGGGAGGAGCCGGTGAACCTCAAATGAATGCCCGAGTGTGGTGTCCTGTTCTGCGGTGTTGCTCAATCAGTCCCACGGTAATAAGATGAAATTAAAGATGAACAATTAAAACTATAAGACCTAAATAATGAAAATCAAAATGCGAATATCAATCCTTAGTTCTACGCCACTATGGATGCTGAGGGTGACATCGGAGACCTCAACACTCATCAGGCCACCAACCCTCCAAGCGATCCAAATTCTTTATGCCAGTGCATTCCCCATATGTGCAGATTAACCCAGGCCGCGTAGCGAAAGGTGTCTGGATGTCTGTGCAGAATGTCTGTCTGTTCCACTGTACTTGTCAAATGGGAAGTTTCGTTAAATAGACTAAGTGTTTGCGAATGTTTGCGTTTTTGTTCACAATGTCCTAACGCCTAGTCAGAACCTACATAACCTATTCCTGTCCTAGACTTTCACGCCTCAATATATTAATCCTGATTACCTAGGAAGTTATACATTCTTGGTAAGCAAAAGTAGAAGCCTTTAAAGTAAGGTAAGTGAGTACATTTCAGGTCACCTGTAATAATTTAATGTAGTCAGGGATTTAATTGCGTATTAGTCAACATTGCAAAACAGACTTAAATACTTTTCTTCAAAATACAGAGTGTTTAAATTAGGTATTACATAATATCATGCTATGTTGACATATTAGTTGCTTTGTTGCCTTTTGTTTTGTGCTTTTGTTTCTAAAAATTTGATTAGCGTTGGGGGATATTACACTTCAGAGCCGTGACAAGGATTGCAATTTATTTTGCAATAATTTTGCAAATTATCCTTAACTTTGCAATATTTTATCTTTTATTTCTGGGTTACTACAAATTTAAAAGCCGCTCAGCGGCTTACACTGTTGCATTGTGACAGGTGACTATGGTTTAAAGATTGGGACATTGTACAAAGCAAGACGCAAACAAAACTAACTCTACAGTTTTCTACCGTGTGAAATGTGTTTCAGCAACCACCCAACATCTGCGGTGTCGCTGGGGAACGCCACCGCAGCAACGACCATAGGAAGAGGACGCCAACTCCCATGGGACGCTCCTGTACACCTACAAGCGAGATGACCAAGCAGGGTTGCCTGTCGGGGAAAACGTCGCTGGACTAGGCATGCCCAAATTGTGCCTAAGCTCAGCACGATTGACTCGTGCAAATCTGTAGAAGGTAGCTTAGATATAAGGCTTTGTAAAGTATTGTAACCAGACTTGCGCCTGTGTGTGTGTGGATCTGTACTTTCTCGCTAATGTTGTTTATCATCGCAGTCTAAAGGCGATGTCGCTTTGTCGTCGCATGAATGATTCTGTGTCTTCAGGAGTTTGCGTTACGTTGTACCTTCGCATTTCATTGACTAGGTCCAGCTTTATCATCTATCGAGCGACGTTGTTAAAATCCTTTATGTCCTGGGACTTATCCAACAGCTTTTACTCTTGGTATTGCTTCAATCCTGCCCGTAATCTTCCAAAGTTTGTCAGTAAATAGTCTGCAGCGTTTAGTTGATAATAATGTGTGTTTTCGCAACTGAAAGTTCTGTGGTCAGGTTCCCGTCGGGTCGAATTTCGGTAGGAATGGCATTTCTTCAATAAATGCTGTGAGTTTCATGGTAACTCAGGCGTTGGAACCGTCTTTGATTTAGTTGAATGTCTGTGTGCTCCTTTTAGTGGCATAAAGCCGCCGGTCCCGTGTACCATGTGATGTTGAGCGCGTTGAGAATCCCTACGCTACTTATAGAAGGGGAAGGTTTCAGATATGTTACTGTTTATAGTATGGTAATGTGAAGGTAATTTTGACGTCGATGATAAGGGCCGCTGTGGAAATAGTCCTGGATACAATTCCATAATTAGCAGGTTTTCTGCTATCGCCTGTGAGATTTTGTTTGTCATAGGATCAACGCACTGTATCTTTGTCATTAGTCCTCAATTTCCTCTGTGTAGGATTTTATTCAGTCTGGGTTTCAATAAACTTGACCAGTTTTAACACTTAATATTTTGATGGTTTAAAACTTGCTTTGGTGGTACTTTGCTTTCGTCGGTGTAATAGTGTTCAAATTTTCGTTGTGGGTGTCTGCTATGAGGGTCCGTATGGAAACATTATTCTCCTATTATTTTATTATTTTTTTCCCTTGTCTTTATTAAGCTCAACTAGCCTTAGCACTCAGAACTTTGCGCTAAACATTAGCATTAATTGTTCTGTAATTGTGCTTGTTCCTGCCAATGCAATATTTCCATTTCTGAAACGTTTTCCCTAAACTTTCCATCGTTTTCCATTGGTCAGCGGGTATCGTTGCTTTCCTATGCTTATTTGATTTGACCTTAGCGTTGACGTGCTCTCTGGCTCCGAGTCCCGTAATTTTGAATGGCTCCAGGTTTTTTTTTTTTCTGAGAACATGTACGCCTCCCTGCTTAATTGGTATAATGTCAGTCAATTAGAAAAGGGGCTGTCTGGATTTGATTTTTGTCCCTGTTATGAAAACTTGCCGCAGAAGGGCACGCAGTCAGTCTTCCTAACTCAAATGCTTTCGGATTATGAGCAGTCCGCCACTGTTGGGACACGGGACTTCAGTTTCCTGATCTGAAAAAGATACGGCGGCAGTATAGAATTGTTTAACGCGTGAACATCATCTGGCAGCACGTTCCCTCGCTCGCGACGGATGATAAGCAATGCAAGGTGCATCGGCTTGTACGTTGACATAGGCGTCGCACAATTTACATGTTTAGGGTAAGAGTTTATTCGAGTTTTTATTTCTGAATATAATAGTAGATTAGTGGCGTTTCGACTTATACGTTGACATAGGCATCGAACAGTTGTATACGTTTAGGAAAAGGGTCTCTTCGAATGTTATTCCGAATATGATAGAGAGTGCGTGGTGCATCAATTTGTACTTTGACATAGGCGTCGAACGGGTTATAGGTTTAGGGTAAAACTTTCTTCAAATTTTTCTGTCTTAGTCAGGAAGGACGTGCGACATCAAAATTCCGGCGGCCATGAGACGTTCTGGCTTAATTACATTTGATTTTGTTCAGTCAACATTTATTTAGGACCTCTAATAATTAGCTTCCTGTTGAAAAACTCGACAAGTTAAAATTATCTCGCAATAAGATATTAATACTTCGTAAGTTCTGTATTCAGTCCCAAGATAAATGTACAGACGTATTTGTGTAATTCAATAACACCACAGTTAATACAGGCATTCCTTATGCTCTTTGATAAAAGGTTAATTTTTGTTGACACCAGCTGGAATATAAAGTTGTCACTTAATGTGTCTGCATCTTGAAAACTCTGAGATCTTCTCTGCATAAGGAGTGTTAAGTGTGATGTCGATTATCTGGAAGGCAATTAGAAGTCATTATAGTTGGTCGAAGCTAGAGATACCGTGAGAAACACGAAGGGCCATATGGCCTGAACATTCTTACTAACAATGGAAATAGAACAATGCTTGCGGATTTTGTATTAACAGCAAATCTTTATGTTAATGTTTGGAAATATGCAGCTTATGGCTACGTATTTTTATAGGTGTCTCTTTGTGAAATAAATAGCCTTCCACTTGCTTTCACGTCTAGTAAACTTTGCCATATACCCTTGTAATTTTAGAACTATTATTGAGATGAGATATTGTAACTCCTCACTCAAAATGTATTATGAAGGTGTAAAAAGAAAAGAGGAAAGAGACACAATAATTTAAGAAAGAAACATGTCATTTAGAGAAAGGTTAGCCGTTTGTTATAATTATGCGAACCGAAGTGGCATCCCTTGCGATTGTTCAGATACCCCGTTATTATAAAACACATATTTCTGCAACATTGAACATGTTTAGTTCTGTGACACTTTGTGCATATTTTCATGAAATTTCTACAATAAGGTAATCTTTTAGGAGTAGGCAGTTTATCATTTATTAATAATTTACGAATGTTAGACTGCCAAGCATATGTGCAGGTTCATACACACTTGTGGCAAGCGGGTATATTATTGAAATTTGGCTGTATAAGCATGTCATTCTTCTTACGCAATTAGTAATCAGAGGGAAGGAGACGAATAATGGTTTTTTTGTTAATAACTAGGAGAACCAGTGGGGCATTCGCAACTACACTTGCGGACTGGTTACTGTACATAGAATATGTGTATTAAAATTTAGTTTTAACTAGAAGAAGACCCATAACGATATACGTGAGTTTCAAGACAGTTTTTATAAAAGACTTGAGTGACATGCTGCAGACCACGTAGGCTGTAATAAAGTCGATAATTGTGTACGCAACTGGTATAGTTTCAACCGTAATGACTATGTCTGTTCTTCATAGTTCTCACACATACAGAGGAGTGGATTTCATATAAAAGGACCTGTGTTTGTACAGTGGGGCAGACTGTTTCTAGCTTTCACAACGGTCTTACCTCAGCATCGCCGTCTCCATATAGTTTGGAATATCCTAGAGCAAGTGGCTGGCGTCAAGTGTCAATCCGTGTCGATTCCACTGGCTCATACAGGGTGTTCCTCTGTAAAACCCATTTAGTCTTGTTTATTGACAAAATTCTGTCCCCCCGAACAGTTTGCAGTATTCTAGAGCAAGTGGCTGGCGCCAAGTGTCAATCCGTGTCGACTCCACTGGCTCATACAGGCTGTTCCTCTGTAAAACTCATTTAGTCTTGTTTATTGACAAAATTCTGTCGCCCCGAACAGTTTGGAGTATCCTAGAGCAAGTGGCTGGCGCCAAGTGTCAATCCGTGTCGACTACACTGGTCCCCTACAGGGTGTTCCTCTGTAAAACTCATTTAGTCTTGTTTATTGACAAAATTCTGTCCCCCCGAACAGTTTGGAGTATCCTAGAGCAAGTGGCTGGCGCCAAGTGTCAATCCGTGTCGACTCCACGGGCTCATACAGGTTGTTCCTCTGTAAAACTCATTTAGTCTTGTTTATTGACAAAATTCTGTCGCCCCGAACAGTTTGGAGTATCCTAGAGCAAGTGGCTGGCGCCAAGTGTCAATCCGTGTCGACTACACTGGTCCCCTACAGGGTGTTCCTCTGTAGAACCCATTTAGTCTTGTTTATTGACAAAATTCTGTCCCCCCGAACAGTTTGGAGTATCCTAGAGCAAGTGGCTGGCGCCAAGTGTCAATCCGTGTCGACTCCACTGGCTCATACAGGCTGTTCCTCTGTAAAACTCATTTAGTCTTGTTTATTGACAAAATTCTGTCTCCCCGAACAGTTTGGAGTATCCTAGAGCAAGTGGCTGGCGCCAAGTGTCAATCCGTGTCGACTCTACTGGCTCATACAGGTGTTCCTCTGTAAAACCCATTTAGTCTTGTTTATTGACAAAATTCTGTCGCCCCGAACAGTTTGGAATATTCTAGAGCAAGTGGCTGGCGCCAAGAGTCAATCCGTGTCGACTCCACTGGCTCATACAGGGTGTTCCTCTGTAAAACCCATGTAGTCTTGTCTATTAGCAAAGCGCGAGCTGATTTGCTAGTGCAAATGTCTGTCTGGAAAGATTCCTTGTTAGTACAAGGAATCTTGCCACACAGACATCTCGCAGGGTTGATTCCTGATTCATTCAAGCCTTTGCCACAACTCCCCGGCCCACGTCAACGATGATTGCGGCCGGTGTGACACCATTTAAACACCAGACCGTACTACTAGAGGCCGCCCGCCGTAACCGCTCCTTTTGGCTCTGGCTGGGAATTATGCCGTAAGTTGCACCAGAAATAAGAAGCCTCGCAGGGCTGCTTCAGGCATCTGATAGATCGGCAGACTAGCTGGAGACAGCAGAAACCAGACGAAATAAGGGGTCAGCGTTGAAGACGGTGAGTGTACCTTTGCAAATAACTTATATCGCCCGCCCCCCCTTTTATTCAAGCACGCGCAAAGTCCGTAAATACTAGGTAGATATGCAGAAACTTTTCTCAATGGGTATTCCCCATATGGGTTTAATCATTAGCACTCCTTCCCGATCGATATATCTAAACTAAACTTGAAGCCTGTAGTCTTATTTATTTTTGTATTAGTAGCAGACTTCACTTGTGCATTTAAAAGGTCGCCAAATGCGATAATATTGAAACTGAAACTTGAAATCTGGAATTTTGGCTGTTTACATACTGGGTAGAGAAATTATGTGCGCGTTTAGATGTTGCCAAATTTAATATTTAAACTGAAACTTAAAATCTGGAATATTAGCTGTTTACATATCATATAAAGTAAGTGTTTGTGCATTCAGTTGTTGCCAAATCTAATATTTAAACTGAAACTTGAAATCAGTAACTTTACTTGCTGGTGTATTACTTGATGAAATTATTTTTTGCATTTGAAAATAGGCGGCTTGTCCCCATTTAACGATATTTAACTGAAAACTTTAGATTGAAAATGCTATTTGCTCGTGCACCACCTAAAGAAATTATTTTTGTATTTGGGAAGTTAACATCTTGTCTTTACCTGAGAATTCTAAATTGTAAAACCGGGAGTATGGAGCTTATTATAATATGATTTAAATCTGAATCGTGAAACCAGGAATTATGTAACTCTTTATAATATAATTGAAATATAAATCACGAAGCCAGAATAATGCAGTTTTTTATAGGATAATTTAAATCTGACTTGTGAAACCAGAGACATGTAGCTCTTTACAATATAATTTAAGTCTGAATTATGTAACCAGGAGTTTTTAGCTCGTTGCAATTAAACTTGAATTTGAATCATGAAATAAGAATTATGCAGCTCTTTATTATATAATTTATATCCGAATCATTAAGCCAGAATTATGTAGCTCTTCATAATAAAACTTAAATCTGAATCGGAAAACCAGAAATATCTAGCTCTACATGATGTAAATTGAAGCCTGAAACTTGAACTAAAGGAAAGCCATTTCATTTCTGTGTAAGATTGAAATTGAAACTTGAAGTCAACCATGTGGCGCTATTTTAATGCACTTTGAAACTGAAACTTGAAGCTACTTACCTTATTGTTTTGCACATTTCCCGATAAAGTTATTATGTACCTGAAACAGTCATCTAGGCTCTCCTTTCTGTATTTAAACTTGAGACTTTAGATTGAACGTATGTGGCGTGCACTGGACGGTGCGGACAAGGAAAGTAAAGGGATTTAAATTAAGTGAAGTACCTTCCCCGGTGTTTTGACCAAGTTATGTAACTGTTTTCTTTGAATCTCGAAAGACCTTCATGTGAAGCTTCGCTTTACGAAGTGCCAAAATCCGAATATCAAAGACCTCATAAAACAGGCTATAGTCCATGAAAGACTTCGCGAATTTACAACCTAGGTAAAAATGGGGCAAAAGGGCAACCTGAAGGTCAGTAATTAACTGAAAGCCTTGTAAAGTACGTCATAATATTGGGTGAGGTATAGTAGATTTGTCATCTTCGCCGTGTAGTCAGTAAGCAGTGATTTGGCCTGAATTACAACAATGCCCTTTCACTACGTCTCATACAACCTACACGTCCAAAACAAGAAAACTTGCAAGTGGTATTTGGGTGAACCTTCTACTTCCTGACTTGCTCGCATCCGAAAATTAGAGACCTCGCCAGAGAGGCATAATCCAAGAAGGACACGGTAATTAATCTATTTAGCATAAAGGAAGGTTAAAGAGGCAATCCAAATGCGCAATGCGTCATTACCCAGTCATTAATGGTCGTATAAGAGACGTAGAGGGAGGAGCCGGTGAACCTCATATGAATGCCCGAGTGTGGTGTCCTGTTCTGCGGTGTTGCTCAATCAGTCCCACAGTAATAAGATGAAATTAAAGATGAACAATTATAACTATAAGACCTAAATAATGAAAATCAAAATGCGAATATCAATCCTTAGTTCTACGCCACTGTGGAAGCTGAGGGTGACATCGGAGACCTCGACACTCATCAGGCGATCAACCCTCCAAGCAATCCAAATTCTTTATGCCAGTGCATTCCCCATATGTGCAGATTAACCCAGGCCGCGTAGCGAAAGGTGCCTGGATGTCTATGCAGAATGTCTGTCTGTTCCACTGTACTTGTCAAATGGGAAGTTACGTTAAATAGACTAAGTGTTTGCGAATGTTTGCGTTTTTGTTCACAATGTCCTAACGCCTAGTCAGAACCTACACAACCTATTCCTGTCCTAGACTTTCACGCCTCAATATATTAATCCTGATTACCTAGGAAGTTATACATTCTTGGTAAGCAAAAGTAGAAGCCTTTAAAGTAACTAAGTGAGTGGTGAACGTGTCGCCACCAAGTTCGGAACCAAGTACTATTTTGTCACGCACGCTCCAAATAACACAGAGTGTTAAAAATAGAGACGGTATACAACTAACTAAGAATTTAAAAAATTGTTAGCCCTGGCCCATTTCTACCCCAATATAGGGACAAAGTATGTAAGACTAGATGCACTCTCGCAACAATTAGAACCGTAGACCGGTTTCGCTCTCATTAGAGCTCTTCAGTACGGCATACTAATTGTAGCAAAAATGCACCAAAAATAACACGGCTATCGTATAGCCAGTCTTAAAACACTAAGTGAGTGGTGAACGTGTCGCCACCTAGTTCGGAACCAAGTACTATGTTGTCACGCCCGGTCCAAATAACACAGAGTGTTAAAAATAGAGACGGTTTACAACTAACTAAGAATTTAAAGAATTGTTAGCCCTGGCCCATTTCTACCTCAATATAGGGACAAAGTATGTAAGACTAGATGCATTCTCGCAACAATTAGAACCGTAGACCGGTTTCGCTCTCATTAGAGCTCTTCAGTACGGCATACTAATTGTAGCAAAAATGCACCAAAAATAACACGGCTATCGTATAGCCAGTCTTAAAACACTAAGTGAGTGGTGAACGTGTCGCCACCTAGTTCGGAACCAAGTACTATGTTGTCACGCCCGCTCCAAATAACACAGAGTGTTAAAAATAGAGACGGTATACAACTAACTAAGAATTTAAAAAATTGTTAGCCCTGGCCTATTTCTACCCCAATATAGGGACAAAGTATGTAAGACTAGATGCATTCTCGCAACAATTAGAACCGTAGACCGGTTTCGCTCTCATTAGAGCTCTTCAGTACGGCATACTAATTGTAGCAAAAATGTACCAAAAATAACACGGCTATCGTATAGCCAGTCTTAAGACACTAAGTGAGTGGTGAACGTGTCGCCACCTAGTTCGGAACCAAGTACTATGTTGTCACGCCCGCTCCAAATAACACAGAGTGTTAAAAATAGAGACGGTATACAACTAACTAAGAATTTAAAAAATTGTTAGCCCTGGCCCATTTCTACCCCAATATAGGGACAAAGTATGTAAGACTAGATGCATTCTCGCAACAATTAGAACCGTAGACCGGTTTCGCTCTCATTAGAGCTCTTCAGTACGGCATACTAATTGTAGCAAAAATGCACCAAAAATAACACGGCTATCGTATAGCCAGTCTTAAAACACTAAGTGAGTGGTGAACGTGTCGCCACCTAGTTCGGAACCAAGTACTATGTTGTCACGCCCGCTCCAAATAACACAGAGTGTTAAAAATAGAGACGGTATACAACTAACTAAGAATTTAAAAAATTGTTAGCCCTGGCCCATTTCTACCCCAATATAGGGACAAAGTATGTAAGACTAGATGCATTCTCGCAACAATTAGAACCGTAGACCGGTTTCGCTCTCATTAGAGCTCTTCAGTACGGCATACTAATTGTAGCAAAAATGCACCAAAAATAACACGGCTATCGTATAGCCAGTCTTAAGACACTAAGTGAGTGGTGAACGTGTCGCCACCTAGTTCGGAACCAAGTACTATGTTGTCACGCCCGCTCCAAATAACACAGAGTGTTAAAAATAGAGACGGTATACAACTAACTAAGAATTTAAAAAATTGTTAGCCCTGGCCCATTTCTACCCCAATATAGGGACAAAGTATGTAAGACTAGATGCACTCTCGCAACAATTAGAACCGTAGATCGGTTTCGCTCTCATTAGAGCTCTTCAGTACGGCATACTAATTGTAGCAAAAATGCACCAAAAATAACACGGCTATCGTATAGCCAGTCTTAAAACACTAAGTGAGTGGTGAACGTGTCGCCACCTAGTTCGGAACCAAGTACTATGTTGTCACGCCCGCTCCAAATAACACAGAGTGTTAAAAATAGAGACGGTATACAACTAACTAAGAATTTAAAAAATTGTTAGCCCTGGCCCATTTCTACCCCAATATAGGGACAAAGTATGTAAGACTAGATGCACTCTCGCAACAATTAGAACCGTAGACCGGTTTCGCTCTCATTAGAGCTCTTCAGTACGGCATACTAATTGTAGCAAAAATGCACCAAAAATAACACGGCTATCGTATAGCCAGTCTTAAAACACTAAGTGAGTGGTGAACGTGTCGCCACCTAGTTCGGAACCAAGTACTATGTTGTCACGCCCGCTCCAAATAACACAGAGTGTTAAAAATAGAGACGGTATACAACTAACTAAGAATTTAAAAAATTGTTAGCCCTGGCCTATTTCTACCCCAATATAGGGACAAAGTATGTAAGACTAGATGCATTCTCGCAACAATTAGAACCGTAGACCGGTTTCGCTCTCATTAGAGCTCTTCAGTACGGCATACTAATTGTAGCAAAAATGCACCAAAAATAACACGGCTATCGTATAGCCAGTCTTAAAACACTAAGTGAGTGGTGAACGTGTCGCCACCTAGTTCGGAACCAAGTACTATGTTGTCACGCCCGCTCCAAATAACACAGAGTGTTAAAAATAGAGACGGTATACAACTAACTAAGAATTTAAAAAATTGTTAGCCCTGGCCCATTTCTACCCCAATATAGGGACAAAGTATGTAAGACTAGATGCATTCTCGCAACAATTAGAATCGTAGACCGGTTTCGCTCTCATTAGAGCTCTTCAGTACGGCATACTAATTATAGCAAAAATGCACAAAAAAAAAACACGGCTATCGTATAGCCAGTCTTAAAACACTAAGTGAGTGGTGAACGTGTCGCCACCTAGTTCGGAACCAAGTACTATGTTGTCACGCCCGCTCCAAATAACACAGAGTGTTAAAAATAGAGACGGTATACAACTAACTAAGAATTTAAAAAATTGTTAGCCCTGGCCCATTTCTACCCCAATATAGGAAAAAAGTATGTAAGACTAGATGCATTCTCGCAACAATTAGAACCGTAGACCGGTTTCGCTCTCATTAGAGCTCTTTAGTACGGCATACTAATTGTAGTAAAAATGCACCAAAAATAACACGGCTATCGTATAGCCAGTCTTAAAACACTAAGTGAGTGGTGAACGTGTCGCCACTTAGTGTTTTAAGACTGGCTATACGATAGCCGTGTTATTTTTGGTGCATTTTTGCTACAATTAGTATGCCGTACTGAAGAGCTCTAATGAGAGCGAAACCGGTCTACGGTTCTAATTGTTGCGAGAATGCATCTAGTCTTACATACCTTTAAAGTAAGGTAAGTGAGTACATTTCAGGTCACCTGTAATAATTTAATGTAGTCAGGGATTAATTGCGCATTAGTCAACATTGCAAAACAGACTTAAATACTTTTCTTCAAAATACAGAGTGTTTAAATTAGGTATTACACAATATCATGCTATGTTGACATATTAGTTGCTTTGTTGCCTTTTGTTCTGTGCTTTTGTTTGTAAAAATTTGATTAGCGTTGGAGGATATTACAATATATATATATATATATATATATATATATATATATATATATATATATATATATATATATATATATATATATATATATATATATATATATATATATATATATATATATATATATATATATTGTAGGGCGCGAGGGTTTCTAGCCAATGTAATTATTAGCAAAACATGCATATTTTAGCTCGTTAAATGGACACCTCTAAATAAATATTCAGCTGCAGTGCAATCTAGTTCGGCCCGGGTTGTTATGTAATAGCCCCGGTATATAGTCAAGCACAGCTAGCAAATTTCAGACATATTTCTAGTTCCCTCAAACAAGTGCTGTTTCTTGTTTTCCGCATTTTCTAATTCCCATAATTGAAAAGGAAAGCAAGCCGACTTAAATATTGTTTCCATTTTTTTAATCGCTTCAATTATGTTTAATCTCGCAACGACGGGATATTTTACCATGCAGTGATAATAGTATTGAAATTCCATTTCTAGCAGATCAATCTTAGGGCTTCAGCTTGGTTAACTTAGATAAAAAACTAATAAGAAACAAACAATATAAGAACTTGTAGCGCGGATATTTCTCACGCTGCGTTGTGTGACAGGTCAAGGGTTAGATCACGACATCGTAGTTATTAATTGCCTCACGCGTGATTGTTGAAGTATCTGAGTCAAGAACTAAAGTGCATTTTACCATAAATTGTAAAAGCTAGGCAAGTGTTCTGTTTATCAAATCGTGGGAAACTTAGGTCTTGATGCACCCTTGTTGATGTAGATATCCAGACATTGGAATGCATGCACTTACTAGCTTTAAAAAAAATACATGCATACGTACATACGACGCATCGATTTGTTTCGATCTTACCGACATCAAGACAACGAATGTACAGACCTCTGGTCAATGAAAGCTCGTCACAGGCACACACAATTCTAATTATAATGTCAAAGTTAAAGATGCTGTTATCTGCATATAATGAAATTTGCACTGACTCTAGTGAAATTCGATGCGAGCGTGCTACCTGCTTTCGTCTTGGGAAAGACGTCGAGCTCTCTAGTATATTCATTATTTATTTTTACAAATTAAGTATTTCCAGGATATGCAAATCCCGTATGCAATTTTGATACGAGGCGACCGTTTAATATTTTCGGCACTTTAAAATTAATACACAGAGGACCGTGTGGTATAGGAGAAGTAATCACTTATAGGGAATGCACGCAAATTTGATTAGGGAGTGTCGAGACAGACGGTAACGTCCCTGTATTTAATTAAAGAAATTGACCGTAGCTGCTTTTGTATTCGGATAAACCTAAGGCATAAAAAGGGCACAGGATGTACATTGGGCATGTAGAAAGAAACTGTTAGAATAATATAATTAATGCTGTTTTAATAACAAATGTAATAAAGTATGTTATGCACTAGATTGCAGGCTCTGCTATTATTATGTGATAGGTATATCTTAACATACAAGTATGCTAATTTAAGTGTGACGTTTTGAGGACATGGCAACAATCACGAATAAGTATGCTAACAAAATAATTATAACATATAGGGTACCGAGAAGTCTTATTAAATTTAAATTAAATTAAATATGCTGTGAAAGCCTCACGTACAGAGAGTCACGCTGTGACCACGTTCATTATGTATCAAGGGGGAAGCCTTGTTTATATCCAGACTATAAGCAGTAAGGTCGATTATGATACAGACATTAGATATGCCGTAGACCATAACAACAGCATGTGTATTACAAATCATACGTGAGTAGGGGGCAGAAACGGCGCCTGAAAACGCGTAGTAACTGCCACAAGCAAATACTTGTCGCATTCACGTCTCCCTTGCTTCGAGGAAAGCCCGTGTGCAGAGACGGCGCCTGTAAAGACGTAGTAGCTGCCACATGCAAGTACTTGTCGCATTCACGTCTCCCTTGCTTCGAGGAAAGTCGGTGTGCAGAAACGACCCCTGAAAAGGCGTAGTAGCTGCCATAAGCAAGTACTTGTCGCATTCACGTCTCCCTTGCTTCGAGGAAAGCCGGTGTGCAGAGACGGCGCCTGAAAAGGCGTAGTAGCTGCCACAAGCAAGCACTTTTCGCATCCACGTCTCCCTTGTTTGGAGGAAAGCCGGTGAGCAGAAACGGCGCCTGGAAAGGCGTAGTGGCTGCCACAAGCAAGTACTTGTCGCATTCACAGGCAATCATTCGTGGCATTTTCGTGACTAAACGTCCCCCTTAGCAAGTCAGAAGAGTCGTATCGAGCACCAGTGTCAAAGGCACTGCTCGGAAAAGAGGTTTTTCCCGCGAAACGTTCACAAGTCAGATCGTTCCGTGTTTTGTGAGGACATAACCCGCGACTTCTCCACGTATACTGACCTTTAAACAACCTCCTACGCGAACAACTTCAAGCGTATTTCCCTGCCAGAAACTCCAACGATGTGGAAACCCTTCCCGCAAACAGACGAAACCCAGGAAACTAACAGCGGTCCCCGCCCGGAGACGATGGAGCACCCTGATGGGACTAGAAGCAGTGACACCAATGGTGAGTGTAAACTTGCATTTGACCTATGTTACCCCTATCGAGAGATTGTCTGATTTAAATAAAGTTTGCGTACCTCAGCAGTATTACCCTGAAACAAGATAATTATAAAGGGCACTTGTAGGGTTTGTTGCCATGTTTCCACTCAATATATCTCAGAGTGCTCTGTTATCCTTAAGATTAGGGGTGTGCGGCGGCCGTCTGCCTGATGCCGTAGCCTAGATATAGTCTAAATGCAATGTCGGCGGCGGCAAATGTATGAACTTTATTCTTGATAAGTCTTTGTGTATGTTAGGCTCATGCATTCAAGATATGTAACTTTAAATATGTTAATGTTAAAATATAGGTATTTGTGTGGCCCTGTTTAGTAATATTATCAAGAAATTCTTTAGATAAATTAGGAAATAACAAGTAAAATGTTGTCGGCCGATCTCTCATAATTTTCATTAGCTTTAAGATTTTATTGAAATGTTTTCTTGATATCTGTGTGTCCCTTGTTTTGTTTATTTGTGTCAGGCCCTGTGACACCGAGGATAGCTGAATTTGAAATAGCGAGTAATAGAAAGAACATAATTTTCACTAGTGAAACCTGAATACACGTACTATTCGATAATGGAAATATTTCACACTTTAAAGTAGGGCAGAGTGATGTTAGGAATATGTATTGGAATTGAATTTTGAACTTGAAACTTGAATTTAAAACCATGAGCCTTTTGAAATTTAAACTTGAAACCTGAATCTAAAACTATGTACTTTTCTTAAACTTAAACTTTAGACCTGAATTTAAAAACCATAAACTTAATTGAAACTTGAACCTGAAACCTGAATTTAAAAACCATAATCTTTATTGAAACTTGAACTTGAAACCTGAATCTAAACCTTTTATTTAAACCTGAATTGAGAAACTATAGCCTTCATTGAACTCAAAGTTATGACCTTTATTACCGTTCGACTTGACGGATGTGGCATACATCTTGTAGTTTAGTAAAGTCCGTAAATAGGCCTACATGGCAATGAATTTGCTTCCCCATATGCGTGACATGTTTTGTACTATACCTACCTCGTATTTCCGCCTTGATTGGGCATCCAGGTGAAGTTTCACTCCATGAAATGCCAACTTTCCGATAAGACCTGGCATACAGGCAGGCTACGAAAGCCCGCGATTTATAAGTTCAGCATGATCGTAGTGATATGGCAATCTGGAGGCCCGATAATCAGTCAAATCCAC
The DNA here is from genome assembly GCA_964006375.1 of Tillus elongatus. Taxonomy (NCBI): domain Eukaryota; kingdom Metazoa; phylum Arthropoda; class Insecta; order Coleoptera; family Cleridae; genus Tillus; species Tillus elongatus. The sequence continues at coordinate 15,981,535 of OZ023271.1, forward strand.
GCGCATGTGTTTCTCTGCATACAGGGAAGTAACCGGAATGTTAGGGTTTTCATAACAAATGAAGTCGACCTCCCTGATGATATAAGTTGTAGGGAAAACCTTCCCATTACGTCCAATAAGGTGATTCAGCTCTCAGCACAAACAGAACCGAGCGAGGCATAGGTGAATTTTCTGTCTCTCGAAATGCCAACCTTCCGTTCAAAGACCCCTAGGGCACGAGCAAGAAGCTCACGTGTATAAACCTATTAGCATGATAGAAAAAGAAAAGGCAACCTAGGTGCGCAATACACAAACGCGTATGAATATTATTAGTGCCAGTGACGTAAAGGGAAGAGTGAAATGTTTCGGCTAGATTGACGTCAGATTCTACTGTGCTGTACGTATTAGCTCCACAAAAATCACACAATGAAATAGAAAAATGAAACCAAAAATTTGAAATCAAAACACATCACAAATTATCAAACTAAAATCCGTACGCCACTGGAGCATGAATACGAACCTCCTTAGGTCTGAATACGCATCTCCGATCATTCGCCTCCGAGTGTAGCGGGCAGGTCGACAACATGACACATCTGTTAGGAACGGGGTCTAGGTTAAAAATCAGCTGGCCGGATATGGCGCCGAAGGGTCTGAGCTCGTGATGTTAACTTTGTAAATTATTTAGGGCTTGCATTATATTTAATAAATGAGGTTAAAGGAACAATCGCTTTTTATTTCTCTCACAATATTCCGATTCTTGGCTATAAGAACCCTCTCCTCAGCGTAGGGCCCTACACGATCGCACGGCGAAGGTAACCCAGAAAGATCCGATGTGCAGGTGAAAAGAACTTTCAGGTAGGTGTTTCTAAGTTCTCTCAATCGCTGTGTGTAAGCTACGTCAATGCTCAGTGCTGGGAGGGCCGGAACAATAAATTCTCAATATTTATGATTGTTATTGTTTATATTATTTTATAAGTAAAAAGTAAAGTTAAAAGGTTATGTATGCATTTGTGGGGGTATTACACTACAAGCCGTGACCCGGATTCCAAATTAATTTGCCGTAAAACTACCATAATTTTGCGATAATTAGGCGAATAATTTATTTCACCTGCATTTCTTCTGGGTTACTACAAATTTAAAGTCGCTTAAAAAGCGGCTTACACCTTTGCATGTGACCAGAATAGCCAAGATTTCAAATCGGAATTTTGAACAGAGAGAAATATAATTGATTTAGTTTTATAGAATACTACCGCTGAAATGTATGTTTCAGGAAACGTAAGCGCAAACGACAGGTCACACGAGACAAGCGGAGCTTCTCTGGTTATTGATAAAGCATACCTAGAGGGTGGACAAGCAGAGATAGGTGTTCGCGAGGAGAACCAGACTGCAGTGGCGGCGCCGATAGGTGCGCCGATGGAAGGTAACTTAATGGCAGGAATGTTCGACATTATTTTAGAGAGGCAAACAGTTGCGTATGAAACACAGCGTGAGATTCTGTCCCAGGGTATAAACACATTTACCGAAATGTCGCTCGAGCTGCAGCACCAGTCTCGATCATTTCGAGAAGGGTTTGAGTCGGTGAGAAATGAGATTCGCGCGGGGACACAAAATTGCCAGAGTGCTTCACGGGGTGACCAAAGCCCCACAGCATCTCTTCCTGCTCCCCAAATCGCGGTCTCACATCCCGAGCCACCCCCAAAGTTTTCCAGCTCCCGAGAGGCAAATCCGGTCCATTTTCTAGAGGATCTGTCTCGATATTTCGTTAAGGCACGCACGTCTTAGGCACAAAAACTTGACGTTGTGTTAGGTTGTTTGGAGGGGCCTACCAGGAATTGGGCAAATATATATATATATATATATATATATATATATATATATATATATATATATATATATATATATGTATATATATATATATATATATATATATATATATATATATATATATATATATATATATATATATATATATATATATATAGTTCCCAGTGGATTGAGTACGCGGACTTCCGCCGCGATTTTCTCAACACATTTTGGTCTTCGATTGAGCAAGACAAACTTAGGCATCTAATACAAACGACGACTTGGTCGGAAAAGCATAGCATGTCGGAACACTTCGCCTACTGTCAGTTTGGCTAGGCTTCTCACTACCCCAATTCCAGAAAGTATGTTGGTAGAACAAATCATGCGCCACTTTCCGGTGCAAGTACAGTCACTGTGGCATTTGACGGGTCATGCGTCCCTAATCAAAGCCGCAGAGTTCTTAAAATGTCAAGAAGACGGACTGGTCCACCATGCGCGACCTGCCCGAGCTACACCATATTCTGCCGCAGAAAACAGGCATTCCCGCCATATAAATGCGATTCAGTTTACACCAGCATCGGGAAACGCCAACAAGTCGAACTAGATGGGCCGCCTTCTTCGACTCGCTCGCAGCCCTGGCCCACCGGTACCTCTGTGAATAGAAGACTGTCCGCTCACAACAAGGGTTATGGATTGTTGCGTAAGATGGGATGGGAAGACTGGAATGGGTTAGGGAAATTTCAACAAGGTATCTTAGACCCAATAAATACGATGGATAAGAACGGAATGTCAGGTTCGGGCGGAAATGGTCTGAGAATTATGCAGATGTCAGCCCAGTCCATCTTGAAACCTAACGCGTTTCGGCTGCCGGAGGTCACTGTTCAGATTGGAAATGAAAAGGTCACTGCTCTCATTGACTCGGGCGCTAAAGTCAATGCGATTTCTGAGGAACTGACGACTGACTTCAAAAGACGATGCAACACGTGCCAGTGCTCCCATTAAAAGCTTTACAAATACAAGGGGCGTTCAGCAAGAAGTCTAGGAGGATTACCCGCCAGATGTTCCTCACCATGCAAGTTGAGGATAACAGCTATGAGGTCTGCTGTCTCGTCATACCCGAGTTAGTGAGACCATTGATATTAGGGATTGACTGGCTGGTCACGAACAAATGTATCCTGTCGCTGGAGGAACACAAATTGACGATACAGGGTGAGAATGGGCTGGTATGTGTACCAATCTCGATAAGGCCTGGTGACGCAGCTGAAAGCATAAGAAACATCCAACTCACGACCTAAGACACTATGACATGCAACATCCTGGAATCTAGGAGCAAAGAGGCACTGATCCGCGAGAAATCAGCTACAGCTCACCTACCGGAGACCGAGAAGGAGCTCCTAAGCCAGCTATTACTTAAATATTCGGAGGCATTCCAAGATATACCCGGTTTAACGCACCTTTATACACAGCAGCTAAAACTCAAGGATGAGGAGCCAGTAATGAGACGAAGCTACCCTGTCCCATTCACCTTGAGACCAATGGTAGAAAAGAAGTTGACGGAAATTGAGGAAATGGGCGTGATTGAGAGGGCCGCGTCTCCATATTGTAGCCCCATGACGGTTGTGAAGAAGAAGTCGGGGGACATTCGAATATGTCTAGATGCAAGGGCCATTAATGAAAAAATAGTGGCTGACATGGACGCTCCACCTAGAAGAGAGGAATTACTTTAACGATTCCATAACTGCAAGAACCTTTAGAGCATCGATTTGGTATCATCATACTGGCAAATATCATTGACACCGGATAGTCGGGCCTCCCCGACATTCTCGTACAATGGCCGGACGTAGTCTACAAGGTAATGGCTTTTGGGCGCAAGACGACAACAAGTGGATTCAGAAGATGTATGGACATCGTTCTCGGGCCGGATGTGCGCTCATTTGCAGTAAATTACATAGACGACTTATTGGTTGCCAGCGAAAGCTTCTCCGATCACCTAACACACCTGGCTCAAGTCTTTGAGAAACTCCTGCGGGGAGGAATGACGGTCAACCATGATATGAAGGTATGGCAATCAGAAATTATTGACATATTATAGATTACCTGTTATTTTGCGGTGCGATCCAGTACAATTATAATGTAATAAGGAAAACTTCTTTCCACAGCAATTTTCATGATCAAAATCGACAGAAACCATATATATATATATATATATATATATATATATATATATATATATATATATATATATATATATATATATATATATATATATATATATATATATATATATATATATATATATATATATATATATACTTTATTGTCAAGAATTTTAGGTTATATTTTTAAAGTAAAATAATTAAATAAGGTTGACAAGTTTCAACTTACCTGTTTATTTCTGCGTTCTTATTATTATAAATAATTATATTGGAACAAATATTATTCAATCAATTAATGGAAACTGGAGAATATATGGTAAATAAAAAGAATTTTTGTTGGAATTTTATAAGTAAATATTAAATAAAAAACCAAACTGTCAACTGTCATTAGACTAGGCAAGGGATTCTTTTTTATCTTCATCTGATCGAAAGAAGAATCAGTAACAACGAAATTAGACCCAGAAACTATACACATAACCTAAATGTATGCTGGACAGAATAACTATTAAAACACATGGAGGCAAATACTTCAAGTGACATTTAAACGTTTGTGAATGGAACTTATGTTATGTAGCTCAATAGCTATTAACAAAAATAATAAAAATAATTTAATAAATAAATAAAAAGGACTGTACCTGCATAAAAATCGTGAGTGCCCTTTCAAGGGAAGTTTAATTATTAAGAATTTGTAATATTAATAAGAGTGTTTATAGTTAAGCAATATTTCTTTTCCTAGTTAAAAAAACTGTTCTATTTTGTTTGTTATTTAAATTGTTTGTTAATAAATTATCCATTTGTATTTGGAATCCATTTCATTATTAAGAAAAAAAACCTGAATCTCGTAATAAAGCTGACACAATTTTTTATTATCAAAGTGGTGCATTTTTCGACTCATGAACCCAAGCTCTGAGATTTATTAATAATTTGTTAATATAAAAAGATTAAAACAAAAAACAATATATTTATACATTTTTTTATAGAGAGTCTCATGCAAAATTAACTACAATAAGGATTCCAAGGGCAACTGATTATAACAGGTAAATATAATTAATATATATATATATATATATATATATATATATATATATATATATATATATATATATATATATATATATATATATATATATATATATATATATATATATATATATATATATATATATATATATATATATATATATATATATATATATATATATATATATATATATATATTATTGATATAGTTATGTGGTTTTTGCTGAGGTTTTTAGGTCCCACGATAGGGTTGCAATTGTTAAAATAGAAAAAATTATTCTTGGGTTTTATATAATTATTAAATATCTTAGTTTTTGATTAGGTCTTATCTGTAAAATACTCTCTGAAATTTTATTGTGAAAATGTGTGTTTTAAATATATATGTATTAGGTATTTGACTTACACCTTGGTGATGATCTTACTCTCAAATCAGGGAGCTTCTTAAGCTGGTGGGTTCAAGTCCGAAATATCATTGTTTATTTATTTTTTTAATTTTGAAATATATTACCCTAGGATCTTTGCTTAAAATACTTATAGATATATATGTATGTATTAAAGAAAACAAAGCAAAAGTCCTTATATGCTCACAGAAATTGAATATTTATTGAAATATTGAAATTAACAAAACCTAATCCTTATTTACTACTTATAATATGGTTTTTACTATTTAATTTAGTGCTTTGTTTTTTTTTTTATATCTTCTTTGAAACAATAGGAAACTCCCTCACAAGAAAAAAAAACGGAACAATACTATTTATTTAAATTAGCGAAGACTTGTATATGTATTTATACTTTAATTTCATGCACTTCCTAGATCAAGACGACACCTATTGGCATAAGTGTTATTTCTACTACACTGTATTATGGCGTACAGTCAATATACGAGACCTTCACAAGCTGCTTACTGTTGGTTAGAGCCCAAGAGATGGACCTGTAAACGTCTCGATATTTTAATTACTAGCTAAAATGATTGCCTTCTCGCTGAACCCGCTGTATTTTCTCCTGATTCACGAAAGTTTTTTGTAAATTGTTTATCACCACTTTCAATACTGTGGACGTATCTCACTATAAGTGTAAGTGTTTTATTAATTTTACTCACAGTTTATTTCCTGGCCTGTTTCTGCACTTCCGTGTTGTGACTCCAGTCGATTGTTTACTTCAACCTAGAGATAATCCTACTGTTTTTAAACTTCTTTCCAAATTTTTGTTTGTTTTTAATCTCTTTCTAATACCAAAAATTCAATCAATAAAAACTTTAAAACAAAATTTCCCCGTCTTATATTTTAATCAAAATTTTCCCATCCCTCAATTTTTAATAACAATTTTCAATCTGATGATTTTATCAAAATTTTTCCCTCTCTGTTTATTATTTTTCTTTGTAACCAGCGTAACTAATCAAAAAACTGCTTTATGCCTGCTTCAAATAAAATATCCTAACAAATTTTAACACAATAATCCTTATCCATCATCTCCTCGGATACATACTTCTCATTGTTGTTAGTCAATGACAGAATAATTAACCTAACTATAATTTTAGTGTCAGTTTGACGTCTGTCCTAAATATATATAAAAAAAACAGCTGACTTACATCTAGGTTATGACATGACATTCCTGAATTTATCACTCAAATTTTGACATCTTACTATTCTTAAAGCTAACAACAATAACACGATAAATTTCCTAATTCTACTCAACACAACGACGTATTATAAGTCATTGACTCAACATGAACAGCTTAACCTACCTAAAAACTACTTATACAGTTTGTATTGTCCATTATTTACATTCTATTGCTTTATAGTCTTTGTATCTTATATCTAGATTACATGAAATTCTTACTTTTAGCAAACAATATCCTTAATTCTAACAAACAATAACATCTTAAATTACATAACAGCTAGCAAACAATAATACCTTAAACTATCCAATTAAACTTGTCATACATTCCTAATGTTCAACACATTTACACTTGCCTTGCCTCCTTTTAACATATATATATATATATATATATATATATATATATATATATATATATATATATATATATATATATATATATATATATATATATATATATATATATATCTGTAAAATTTAGTTTCTCCCTGCCTTACAGTGCAAAAACATTGCATACACCAAAGGTAAGTTGTTTGTGTTTAGTATAATTTGTGGTAAAAATGTGTTTATGTATGTGTATATATGTATATGTGGTCCCCTTTAGTAACCATATCAAATCCCCAATAATAAGTTTTTACTGCTTTAGAGGCTTGCCTTCTGAATCTAGGAAAAAGTTTTTATTCACGCTTTTAGTTTATAGCAATATAATCTTTTCCTCCCTTAATACATTTTTTTAGCATTTCAGAAACAGTCACTGCCATTCCTGTAACAAGTTATGCTGTGAAATCAGAACTATCATCTGAGACTCAAGTGATCTAGCTCCGAACATGAGAAGTTATCATATTTACGTGTCAGATGCACTTATGCATGAGAGACATTATTGTGCTTATAAGCATGTTTAAAAAGATACTAGCGTGCCTACAATTTAGAAGAACACTAGCGTGCCTTTAATTGTTTTATAAGAACACCGCTGTGCCAATATTTTGTCAATTATGTTTTTGAAGACCACTGCTGTGCCCACAATTATTTTAAGAAAAATACTACTGTGCCTGCAAATTTCTGCTACTGTCGAATACTGATCCTGTTGTCATTATTGCTGCATGTTTGTTCCAGCTTCATAAGTGTTCAGTTCTTCGAAGTTTTTATGGCCTTTATTTAAAATAGTGCTTCGTTAGTTTAAGTGCTTTAAAAAAAATATGTGTCATGTCAGTGCTTTGTTCGTCTGGGATTTCTTCAACTTATATTCCTTTTTTAATGTCACGTTTGCCCAAGCAACGTTCGACTTAGTTATTAAGTCTGCATGCTGCATGTTATACGAAATGCCATCAACATCAAATGAAAAATGTTGTTAATTGACTATGTCAAGGCTAAATTTAGTTTTAAGTATCCCCCCAAGTAAAGTAAGAAATCATCTCTTTTTGTTTATTAACTTATAAACCACAGCCATGTCTTGTTAAGTTATTTCATTTTCGATTAGCTCGTGTATCGTGTGCGTATATCCAACCAAATTTTGCAGTTACCAACTGATGGTTTGCTGTTCCTTCCCTGTATATATTTTTTTCATTTTCAAGTACTTTTATTATTTTAACAGTATTTGCGACATTACATACCCTTTTTACTGGCTAGTCTCGACATTTTTCTTACGGATTATTACTGGCATTAATTATTTTGCATTTCTACGTGTACTTGGCATTCGTACTCTTACTTTTCGATCACACCCCTACTTATATATACATCTATATAACATCTTCGTCATATAGTTTTACTTATATTTCCACATTTTCATTATACTTTATATCATTTCTCATATTTATATCACTATTTATACTTCTATATAAAATCACCATCTATGTACTTTCTTGACTTCCTTGCCATGTACACAATCTTCTTTTTCTTCTTACCCTGTCTTATGAATAAATATTTCCAGTTTCTTCCATTTTGCATATCACATTTCCATTTTCCGATGTCGAGAAATTTTCCAGCTCTTTGTTTGGGTTCTTACCGCTGCATCTGCCCTTAGTTTTATTAAAATTCTTGAGTTTGCTTTATACCTTCTTCTTATCAAACTTGTCCCCACTACTTCGTTGGTTTCCGATCATATATGTCTTGTTTGACGTGCATTCTACTGCTTGTTTGTCGTGAGATTCTTCCCCACGCTTAGCTGGTTACTAAATCTATCTGCCTCGGTTTTAATTTGGCTATACTCTTCTTTCATGCTTGACATTTGCTTTAAATTTTGAATTTTGACGTGTTATTTGGTCGAACTAGTTTTGGTTCAGTTTATAGACTTAATCCAGGTCTGAAATTTTGAATTTTGAGTGTTATCGTTGTTTCAAGAAAATGTTGGTGAGTTTAAAGACTTCCCAGGTCTTTACTTGAAGTAATTTAAAATTTACTTCATATTTTCCCCCTATAAACTTTATTTAAATTAATTTGTCGGTTTGGTTGCATACGTCTTGTCTGTCGTGATTTTTCTGCTGGTTTAATGATTTAGTTGCACTCGTGGATGCATACTTGACCTGTCTTGGCTTCGTACACCGTTGACATAATCGTCTAAACTTATTTTACCTTCTAATTTTGTCCGCGTCCCTCTACTTTCGTTTTCTTTCATTTCCATAAGGTTCATTGCCATTTGTCTTTTACGATAATCCATTTCTCTTCCTTCGTCTCCTCCATACACGTTATCTTGCCATTTCCGTTGCTCATAGTGTTCATCAGATCCATCCTCTCGTCTGGCATCATATACTATGATAAAATCGTCTTTGTAGGTACTCTCATTTCTCTGGCATTTATACTTACTCGTGCCATCGTTACCATATTTGTTTTGACGTCGATGTCTATTATTTCCTTCACGTTTCCGTTTAAATTTGTCTCCCTTATTCTTGATTTCTTCTAGGCCTGCTCGTTTCTTTTTACTTCTTCTATTCCCCATTGCTCTTGTCCATTTTGGTGCAAAACTTTCATCTACTTCTTCTCTCAGTCTTTTATTCCCCAATTCCAGCTTTATATCTAGTTCTTCTCTCAGATGTTCCAAATTTCCATTTTTTTCTCTCAGCTTTTCTTCCATTTCGATTTCATATCTGTTTCTTTTGTGTTTGCGCATCTTCCCAGCACCCCTCATTCGCTGATTTCTTTCATTCACTCTCTCTATTATTTCGTCTACCGGTTCATCATTATTCGCTCTGATTTTCTCTATTATTATCATACGTACTACATCCATCTTTGTCTTTACTTTGTTTTCAAACTTTCGTACTGCCTCGTCTTTCTCTTCCATCCCCATTTCTACATCTTTTTTCACTTCTTGTACACTTTTTTCAATTCTCTGTGTTAATTTAGCATTCATTTCGTTCAGTCGTTCTTTCATCAGATTCATACCTTCAATCATTTTGAGCCACTTTTTCTCCTATTTTATCCATTTTCTCATTTATATCAATTTTCATGCTATACATATCCCCTTTCATTTCTTTCTTGCTTTCATTTATGTCTTGGTTTAGGCCATTTATGCTTTCATTCATATTATTTACATTCCGCTCTTGTTTGACCATTTTCACATTTATATCTATATTCATACTATTTATGCTCTGCATTAATTTCATCAACATTTCATTGTTATTGTCAGGTTTTTCTTTTGTCGTATTTGTGTCGTGTACCTTACCTAGATCGGGTGTCTGTTCTTCTATTGACGTTTCTCCTCCTGTTTGTACCATTCCTTCTGCTTGTTCTTCCACATTCTCACCAACTTCTTGATCATATCTTCTCTCCTGATCTATTTCCATACTTTCCTGCTGTTCATGTTCTCTTTCGTCTCCCCTGTCCTGTATGTCCTTTGACGTGGTCATTTTTCTTCCCCTAGGCATTTTCTCGACTTCCTTATTATGTTTTGTTTATTTATTTATTTTTTTAATTTATTTTACCCGTGGACCTCGAAAGCTCCCACGTTTAGGCGACAATTGATATAGTTATGTGGTTCTTGCTGAGGTTTTTAGGTCCCACGATAGGGTTGCAATTGTTAAAATAGAAAAAATTATTCTTGGGTTTTATATAATGATTATTAAATATCTTAGTTTTTGATTAGGTCTTATCTGTAAAATACTCTCTGAAATTTTATTGTGAAAATGAGTATTTTAAATATATGTGTATTAGGTATTTGACTTACACCTTGGTGATGATCTTACTCTCAAATCAGGGAGCTTCTTAAGCTGGTGGGTTCAAGTCCGAAATATCTTTGTTTATTTATTTTTTTAATTTTGAAATATATTACCCTAGGATCTTTGCTTAAAATACTATATATATATATATATATATATATATATATATATATATATATATATATATATATATATATATATATATATATATATATATATATATATATATATATATAATGTATTAAAGAAAACAAAGCAAAAGTCCTTATATGCTCACAGAAATTGAATATTTATTGAAATATTGAAATTAACAAAACCTAATCCTTATTTACTACTTATAATATGGTTTTTACTATTTAATTTAGTGCTTTTTTTATATCTTCTTTGAAACAATAGGAAACCCCCCCACAAGAAAAAAAAGTGAACAATACTATTTATTTAAATTAGCGAAGACTTGTATATGTATTTATACTTTAATTTCATGCACTTCCTAGATAAAGACGACACCTATTGGCATAAGTGTTATTTCTACTACACTGTATTATGGCGTACAGTCAATATACGAGACCTTCACAAGCTGCTTACTGTTGGTTAGAGCCCAAGAAATGGCCCTGTAAACGTCTCGATATTTTAATTACTAGCTAAAATGATTGCCTTCTCGCTGAACCCGCTGTATTTTCTCCTGATTCACGAAAGTTTTTTGTAAATTGTTTATCACCCCTTTCAATACTGTGGACGTATCTCACTATAAGTGTAAGTGTTTTATTAACTTTACTCACAGTTTATTTCCTGGCCTGTTTCTGCACTTCCGTGTTGTGACTCCAGTCGATTGTTTACTTCAACCTAGAGATAATCCTACTGTTTTTAAACTTCTTTCCAAATTTTTGTTTGTTTTTAATCTCTTTCTAATACCAAAAATTCAATCAATAAAAACTTTTAAGCAAAATTTCCCCGTCTTATATTTTAATCAAAATTTTCTCATCCCTCAATTTTTAATAACAATTTTCAATCTGATGATTTTATCAAAATTTTTCCCTCTCTGTTTATTATTTTTCTTTGTAACCAGCGTAACTAATCAAAAAACTGCTTTATGCCTGCTTCAAATAAAATATCCTAACAAATTTTAACACAATAATCCTTATCCATCATCTCCTCGGATACATACTTCCCATTGTTGTTAGTCAATGACAGAATAATTAACCTAACTATAATTTTAGTGTCAGTTTGACGTCTGTCCTAAATATATATAAAAAAACAGCTGACTTACATCTAGGTTATGACATGACATTCCTGAATTTATCACTCAAATTTTGACATCTTACTATTCTTAAAGCTAACAACAATAACACGATAAATTTCCTAATTCTACTCAACACAACGACGTATTATAAGTCATTGACTCAACATGAACAGCTTAACCTACCTAAAGACTACTTATACAGTTTGTATTGTCCATTATTTACATTCTGTTGCTTTATAGTCTTTGTATCTTATATCTAGATTACATGACATTCTTACTTTTTGCAAACAATATCCTTAATTCTAACAAACAATAACATCTTAAATTACATAACAGCTATCAAACAATAATACCTTAAACTATCTAATTAAACTTGTCATACATTCCTAATGTTCAACACATTTACACTTGCTTGCCTCCTTTTAACACATATATATCTGTAAAATTTAGTTTCTCCCTGCCTTACAGTGCAAAAACATTGCATACACCAAAGGTAAGTTGTTGTTTGTGTTTAGTATAATTTGATAATTTGTGGTAAGAATGTGTTAAGTATGTGTATATATGTCTATGTGGCCCCCTTTAGTAACCATATCAATATATATATATATATATATATATATATATATATATATATATATATATATATATATATATATATATATATATATATATATTATTGATATAGTTATGTGGTTTTTGCTGAGGTTTTTAGGTCCCACGAGTTGCAATTGTTAAAATAGAAAAAATTATTCTTGGGTTTTATATAATTATTAAATATCTTAGTTTTTGATTAGGTCTTATCTGTAAAATACTCTCTGAAATTTTATTGTGAAAATGTGTGTTTTAAATATATATGTATTAGGTATTTGACTTACACCTTGGTGATGATCTTACTCTCAAATCAGGGAGCTTCTTAAGCTGGTGGGTTCAAGTCCGAAATATCTTTGTTTATTTATTTGTTAAGTATGTGTATATATGTCTATGTGGCCCCCTTTAGTAACCATATCAATATATATATATATATATATATATATATATATATATATATATATATATATATATATATATATATATATATATATATATATATATATATATATATATATAAATTAAACCTATTTACAAATGAACTTTAATAAGATATTATGCTGTGACAATACCTCTCTCAAGCAGTGGCGATTTCTCCTAGTGAGCTAGGTGTGCGCCGAAATGTGCACAGTTATATATGTTTTATTTCTTTTTCCCTTAGTCTTAATACACTACATATTTTATGACAATCGATTTACTTATTTGATTTCATAAATAGTCGGTTAATAGTGAGTTGGAATGAAGTAGATACCACGTTTCTAACATATTCAGAGAACATGAGTAGATCAATAGCAACTGGGAATGAATTTGGTCAGTCCCTGACCCACGAGTTTAAAATACCTAGTGGGGAAAATACTGCAGTGAGCTATAAAAATGTGATTAACTCACTGTTCTATAATCTTAGAAAGTTTAATTTTGGTAGGTAGTAAGGTATTTCCTAGGACAAGATATCCACCAAATATCATCAAAATAACTTTGTAATTTTTGGAGAAAAAAATTGTTTCAAAGGAAAATTTAAAATTTGAATAACTCAATTTTCTATAAACTGAGAAAGTTGGATTTTGGTACTTGTTAAGTACTCTCCCAAGGCAACATATATAGTAAATTTCATTAAAACAGCTTAGTTATTTTCGGGGAAAATTTTTTTTTTAAAGAAAACTCAATTTTCCCGGAAAAACCCGTCCGATTTTCCTGCCTAACGAACACATCCAAGCCATTAATAAAAGAAAGGCACTTGCCGAGTTTCATTGAAATCGGTTAAGTATTTTTTGAGTTATCAGACGGATATATATATATATATATATATATATATATATATATATATATATATATATATATATATATATATATATATATATATATATATATATATATATATATATATATATATATATATATATATATATATATATATATATATATATATATACATATAAAAATTGAAACTGACCCCGGATATGGGTTCTAGGGGTCCTAAAACGCGCTTATTTGAAAAAAAATTTGCAAAGTCTCACCATCGATACCTCTCTATTAGTGAATTTTTTTAAATAAAAATTCACTAAAAAAAGCTATACTCTTCACTATGTGTATTATTTTTTATGTATCGTATGATGATAACTGTATCGGGGAAATTAAGTATTGTTCTTATTCTTCTTCTTCTTATTATTATTATTATTACACTATGTCGTCAAACTTAACTTTATATATATATATATATATATATATATATATATATATATATATATATATATATATATATATATATATATATATATATATATATATATATATATATATATATATATATATATATATATATATATATATATATATATATATATATATATATATATATATATATATATATATACTTTGCCCACTGGCAATACTCACGTAGTTACATGTATTGAACTGCAGTTTAAAGCAAGGTTGTACCGGTACTAGGGTTACTTTGCCCGCCTAGAAGCCACAAAAAATTCCGCATGGAAGAAGTGCTTGAGATGACCAAAAAAAAACACAAGTTTGTAAACTATTATATTTATTTCAGTGCATATTGACTAAGTGAAGATTGGAACCTGTGATGAGCACTGATAAGTACACTTGGAGAACCCAAATCACCACAACACATTTTAAAAGACCTGACGATCGTTTCAGTAACTAACTGGAAGAATGTTTCATCCTCTGATGACGCTAACTTGGTTAGTGAAACGATCGTCAGGTCTTTTAAAATGTGTTGTGGTGATTTGGGTTCTCCAACTTTATCAGTGCATATTGCTTTAGCAAAAGATATGATCAACAAATAGGTACAATCAATATCACAACATATAGTTTTACGTACATATGAGTTTTTTAAATGCACAGGCACGTTAAAAAAGCCGCTAAATACTCATTAGGAAAATATTAACATAATTTTAACCAAAATTAACATTCTAAACAAGAAAACTATAAGGAACCGTCTTAGAGATCATTTGGTTTTTATAATCAATACATATAAAGAACAATACTTACTTGGCTAATATACCTAGAGAAAAAAAAATGCCAACAGAAAAAAACTACTTTCTTTCCGTTCGAATGTGTACTGAACTTTCTATATTCTAAAATCAGAGCAAAATGTATCAACTTATTCAACTAAAATTTATAGGCACTGAGATCACAGTTCAATTTCTGAATTCCTCTTCGATATTCAGTTGCTGTTCCCAAAACCTCAACAATGTCCTGTCCTTTGGTTAGAGAAATATCGTCTACCTGAGAGAATGTAAATAAATGTTCTTTTGGCTTAAATTTTCTCATAAATTTTATGCTGTATTCATCGTCAAAGATAGCTAACACAACTTCAATGTAGTGTTTAAGAGTTTTCTTGGTGACAAATTGGACTACAACAAAATCGTTAATTCTTGGCGTCTGTAGATAGCTTGAAATTCCGTTTTGGTAGCCTACTTCTGTTTGGTCTTCGTCTTCTGAAGGTTCTAGATCTACTATTTCTATTATATTATCTGACACAGTCATGTCATTTTCAGGGTTTTCTTCTGGGAATAATTCTTCAAAGGGCACAGCAGCATTTTTTTTTCTTCCTCTAGATGCTATTGTAAAGGATCTGGGACTTCTAATTTCCTTCAAATAATCCAGCACCGCGTTGTCAATTTGATCGTTAAAATTTTCTTCCAACTTTTGTTGTGGGAGCCTTTTAAGAACTTATTGAGGATCTAGCGGAATGATTCCTGTTGTCGTAAAAGCATTCCTAATGGTCACTTCTTGATTTATTTGGAGTTTGTCCATCAGAATCTTCAACAACGAAGGAAATGATCTTTTATTGACACAGCTCTCTCTTGGATTTCTTGTTTTGTAGTCTGTTATTATATCCCTCCAACAAGTTTTGAGGGATTTGAAATATCCCACATCCAGTGGTTGAGTAAGGTGGGTTGAATGTGGAGGTAGGAAAACGAATCTAATATTATTACGCTGGCAGGACCTCAGAACTTCAATATTGAGATGTGATGATAAATTATCCCATATAATAACTTTGGGACCTAGCCTTGCACGACTCCATGGGATCGCTACCTTCTCAAACCAGTCCAAAAAATAAACAGAGTCAAACCAACCCGACTTTGTTCTGTTTCTATTTCTATTATATTATCTGACACAGTCATGTCATTTTCAATGTTTTCTTCTGGGAATAATTCTTCAAAGGACACAGACTTTCCAGCAGCATTTTTTTTCTTCCTCTAGATGCTATTGTAAAGGATCTGGGACTTCTAATTTCCTTCAAATAATCCAGCACCGCGTTGTCAATTTGTTCGTTAAAATTTTCTTCCAACTTTTGTTGTGGGAGCTTTTTAAGAACTTATTGAAGATCTAGCGGAATGATTCCTGTTGTCCTAAAAGCATTCCTAATGGTCACTTCTTGATTTATTTGGAGTTTGTCCATCAGAATCTTCAACAACGAAGGAAATGATCTTTTATTGACACAGCTCTCTCTTGGATTTCTTGTTTTGTAGTCTGTTATTATATTCCTCCAACAAGTTTTGAGGGATTTGAAATATCCCACATCCAGTGGTTGAGTAAGGTGGGTTGAATGTGGAGGTAGGAAAACGAATCTAATATTATTACGCTGGCAGGACCTCAGAACTTCAATATTGAGATGTGATGATAAATTATCCCATATAATAACTTTGGGACCTAGCCTTGTACGACTCCATGGGATCGCTACCTTCTCAAACCAGTCCAAAAAATAAACAGAGTCAAACCAACCCGACTTTGTTCTGTTGAATTTAGTACTTTTTGGACCACAAATTAACCATCGGTCATACAACCGTTCAGCTTTGTACAGGACATATAGAGGAAGCATTTCACCAGCACCTGTCGCACAAAACATAATGGAAACTGATAACTTAGAAAAATTCATCATCCGTTCTGGATACTTCATCCCACGACGAAAAATGCACGTCCTAGTCCCAGGATCACCTGTGAGGTTAAGGTTGTCATAATTAAGGATATTCTCAAGTGGAACATCAGCGATACTGTCAGAAAGATTTTGGAAGTAGGTTCTAAGTTCTTCCTCACTTTTTTGAGCACGGACATAGGGTAAACGATACAGTTATTGGCCACTATAAAATATACTTACAGTGATTGGCCATTCGACTTTCTTTTAAAATAACAAGCATTGTCGTCGTTTTAAGCGAAATGTGATTGTTTCAGTTCAAAGTGACAACACCGTTTGTTGCTTTGATCACAGTACTTTGATATGTTGGCAGCGGTGAATGTCGTTGGCGGTCTTTTCCTTGTGCCTGTTTGAAGTTATTCCATATTCAGCACGTTGCTTGTGCATTTGCTTAGCGTCACTGTGTATCAGGTAAGTGATTATTTTATTCGTATGCTTGGAACAAATGATTATAACAGTATAGGGACTATAATTTGAAGTTAGGGTGTTCGAAAAAACTGTTTATGATATGTCTCTAACCTAAAATTACTTATGAAATTTAAGCAGGCCAATCACTATACACGACATTTACAATAAATTCAGTTATTGGCCACTCCTGCCAATGACTGTAATATATATTAACGGGTAGTTTTACAATAAAACTTCAACTAAATAAATTGTTTCATTAATCTCAAATGCTTTTCGAGGGAATACAGACTTTAAACCTTCTTTAAACAGTCGTTGGCCAGGTGCCAATCTCTGACATCTTTACTGGCCAATCACTATATTACTTGTATATTTGTAGGTTTACAAAAGATGCCAAAAGTCAGAGTGACAAATATACAAAAAAATATTGTGATCAGGATATTGAAAAAGCTCTTGAACTAATCAAGAAAGGAACCTCAATCAGAGAAGCAGCAAGATATTTTAAGGTTCCAAGAGCAACCCTGCAATTCAGGAGAAGTACCAAATTTATCAAGTCAAATTTAGGTCCGAATCCTATTCTCACACCCAATGAAGAAGAACTTCTGGTTAAATGGGTATTCGAGAACCACAAGAAAGGATTTCCTCGTCGCAAAGAGGACTTGCAAGAATCAGTAAGGTTATTCTTAGAGAAAAATCCACGTCCCAATCCATTTATAAGAAATCATCCAGGAGATGGTTGGTACAAAGCCTTTCTTCGTCGTCATCCAGAGGTAACAATACGTATATCTGAGGCAGTTACTGCCGCAAGTGCAACCATTTCAGTATCAGACCTTAAAAAGTGGTTTGGTAACATTTATGATTATCTAAAGTCAAAAGATCTGGAAGGCATATTAAAAGACCCAGAACGAATACTCAACGGAGATGAGACATGTTTTAACTTGTGTCCGAAAAATACAAAAGTTCTTGCTCCAAGAGGAAGCAGAAATGTTTATGAGGTTGAACACGCGCCGTCCAAAACAGCAATTACAGTAATGTTTACTTTCACTGCATCTGGTAAAGTTACACCACCAATGGTGATTTACCCTTATAAACGGTTGCCTGCTAATATCGCTAAATCAGTTCCTGATGAATGGGGAGTTGGCTTGAGTGATTCTGGGTGGATGCGTGCTGAGATATTTTATGAATATATTTCAAACGTACTGCACCCCTATTTAGAAAAACATAATGTGAAATTTCCCATCATTCTCTTTGTAGACGGGCACAGCACACACTTAACCTATCAACTAAGTGAACTTTGTAGTCAACTGGAAATTATACTGATTTGCCTTTATCCCAATGCCACACGAATTCTTCAGCCTGCTGATGTGGCAGCCTTCAAACCGATAAAAAATGGTTGGAAGAAGGCAGTAGTTGAGTGGAGACGCGACCATACCAATGAAACATTAAGCAAAGAGCACTTTGCAACAGTTCTTGAAAATGTTATCAAAAACGTTGCAAAGTCAACTATCATCCAAAATGGGTTTAAAGCTTGTGGCTTGTACCCATGGAATCCAAATGCGATAGACGTCACAAAATGTTTGGGAGCTGCTAAAGTCAATACATACGAACAAACTGGTTTGAAAAAAAATTACGTCCTGTCGTATCCAGCATTTAAAGAAATTGTCGGTGAAAATTATATTAATGAATTTCAAAAAGGACAGCATTGCATCAACAACCATTCAGAAGAATTCGGTATGCTGTACAGTATGTGGAAGAGATTCAAACCAAAAGAAGACATTTCTGAAGTATCGGTAGAAGAAATAAATCCCACACATATCAATCCTAATGAATTGTCACAGGAAACTCATGCATCACCAATAGCCAGAGAAAGCACAGACGGACTTGATATTAGTGCTAGGCTAAAATCAACCAGCGCAGCAAACCTCGATACCTATTTGGAAAACAATGACTCAACCCTTACCTTGAGAAATATCAATAGAGAAGAAATACCAATTGTTTTCGAAGATTATAACGGTGACATTTTTCAACTAACACAACCATGTCAATCTGGAAAACTTGTGAGTGATCATAATGCTTCCGGAATATGCCCTACAACGGACTCCTGTTTATATAAGATAGACCATTTAACCATGGCCTCTGTAGATACTGAAAATACTTCAGCAGATGTAAGTCTTGATACATTCTTACAGTGGCCTCAAACTCCTGCGAGAAAGGGTAAGAGGCAAAGCGAAAGACTTCCGTTTGTCTTAACATCAACTCAATGGAAGAAAATCATGAGTGATAAGGAACAAACTAAAAAAGAGAAAGAAACTGAGAAAGAAGAGAGGAAAGTTAAAAGGCTTGAGAATAAATTGAGGAAAACAGCAGAGAACTTCAAGAAATTAGAAAACAAAAATGTTAAAAAGCAATATTTTAAGAGTAAAAACAAATGTAGATCAGAAGCGTCAAATCCACATGACGATGTGAATGAAAATATAAGAAATAGGGAAAACATAGGACGTGAGTTTGATGATGAAGAGAACACATCGGGCAGCCAACAATACCAACTTTTAAGAATACAACAAGCCACCAAAGATCTTTTTGGTAGCAGTGACACCAAGAATGAATACAGTTCTCAAGATGGTACAAGTTCAAGGATACATATTTTATCCAATGTTAGGTTAGAGAATGCACAAGAGACTTGTGGTTTGAGCTTAGAAGATAATGTGAGAAAAATTAACGGCTTATGTTTTACTTGCACCAACAATATGAATGAATCAAATATTGGTATAAAATGTAAATCCTGCACCAGAGCTTTTCATCTGAATTGTATTAGGAAAATGAATTTACATAAATCAAACTCTACTATATTTCATTGTAAATCGTGCTTAAAAATTTCCATTAATTGAAAAATAAATTGTTGCATGTTGTTTGTTTATTATTCCCATAGAAAATTAATTGTTTACAGCTGACATCGAAGGGTATGACAATCACTGTAAGAGATGTTAGGCCAATCACTATATGCCTATGGCCAATCACTACTTTTATGAGTTGGTCAACAATTTAGAATTTTTTATTCTTTTTTGAACAGTTTAAGTCAAAAAAAAGTATGTTATCATCAAAAATAATATATCTTATATTATACTGTGCGACTACAGTTTTCCTAGTTGATTAATATACAAGAAGGAGCGCTGTAACCTTAATATTCGTACAAATGGCCAATAACTGTATCGTTTACCCTACTTAATATTTTGGCACGCACGCTGTGATAGTCTAGCGCTATGTCTGTTGATAAATGAATAGCACCAATCGTTTCCTGGTGTAGTACCGTATTGAAACTGTTTTATGCGTTTGCATTGCTTTTCCAAATAACTTTTGACGATCATTTTCAAATCAAATTTTGTTAGAGGTGCTCCGAACTCAGCACTTGCAGTTAATAAATCGACAAAATGACGTTCCCGAATTTTGGTGAGCGCTGTTTGTCCACGGACGGATCGCATATGTTTCTCTTGATGCTTATTCCAAACGGTTTTTTTCGGAACACGAAAATTGTCCGCGGCCTCTTGATAGGATAGACCTCGTTTCACAGCTTGAACAGCTTTACCAAAGTCGTCTTTTGTGTAGTCTTTCTACCTTCTACACCCAACTTTTCTTTCATAATTTCCAAAATACATAGTATTGCGTAATTTAAACATATTTAATTGTAAAGAAAATGCATTTTAGTTTCTCTTGCACTGTTGACTGATACGCAATTAAGTCTCTGACAAAGTTAAATTACTGCATGACCGTGAAATGTACTCACCTACTGAGTTTTTGTGAATTTTTATTTTAAAAAAAATCACTAATAGAGGGGTATCGATGGTGAAACTTTGCAATTTTTTTTTCAAATGAGCGGAACTAGGACCCCTAGGACCCATATTCGTGGTTAGTTTCAATTTATATATATATACATATATATATATATATATATATATATATATATATATATATATATATATATATATATATATATATATATATATATATATATATATATATATATATATATATATATTTGTAAAGTCAGTTATTTTTAGATTGTATATTGGTAATTTAATATACGTTTTGTGTTGTGTATAGTTTGTTTTGGATCACCTGTATGTATATTATTATACTAAGAATTTATTTTCAAAATGTGAATATGTTTAATTTGATTGTGGTTTGTTTTATATGTATATAATAACTTAATTTGACTTTAAGAATAATACATATAATTTTCCTTCAATATATATGCTCAGTTATGTAAATTTTCCATTTGATTTTTATATTGACATGTATTGGTGGTGGTATATTCTTTGCTACTGTTATATCATTAATAAATGCAGATATATATATATATATATATATATATATATATATATATATATATATATATATATATATATATATATATATATATATATATATATATATATATATATATATATATATATATATATATATATATTATACTTGCCCTTTTAGTCTCCCTTCTAGCTGCTCAGCAATATTGACACTCTTTCCCAGTCGATTCTAGCTGCTAAATGATGTTAACTATCAATAATTCCTATATTTAAAATAATATTTCAAGTAATATATGTCAAAGAATTTTATAGATTTAACAAAGATTTTTATTAACGATTGTTTGAAAGTTTAATTTGAAAATGAAATTCTAGAATTCCTTCCTACTGGATCCTCTATCGTTAAAACTTAATAACAAATTTATTTTAATTTTTAAGTGACAGGATTTTTATCAAATGTATGAATTTTATAAAATGGCTATTTATTTCTACAGCTCTAGCTTTTGACACCTGATTTTGCTTGTCAAATACGGTGGAAGTTATATTTAAATTTCTGTTAAATTAATGATATTTGCTTTTCTGCTTTAATATATTTATATTTCAATAATGGATGGATTGTTTATATAGATTTCTGTACAGATGAAACTTGCTTTTATTGAGATTTATATTAATGGTAAATTGTTATGGTACCTGATGGCGTCTGCTGATCGTTGACTGGTAATATTTTTGGTATTTATAACCGATATATTGGTTTCTCTTCGTGATCGTATGGTTTAAATCATCTACTGGGTGTTTGTTGACTTTTTAGACACATTGAACACTAGTTTACGGACAATTTACTTACAATTTTCTTATATATCTTAAAGAGATTGAATTGACACGTGTTTGTATTGAAGGCTTGCAAGCTACGTACAGGTGACCCCCTCTGAATATATGATGGTGATGATGGGATAAGAGACTTAATTGACATGTATTGAAGGCTTAGCGGTTTTCACTTGAGTCATCGTCATTCGAGAAGTATCAGAACGCAAACCGGGTCCTTTACTCTGGTATATCTTACTCATTAGGAACCAAAGGTCTTCGAAAACAAAATTATTTGCTTTTCTGAATGGCAAGTGAGCAGCCCCTTCGTCGAATCTTTCAGAGCTAAATGTTAACCCCACCCTGTCTTCGGGATCGACATCATGGACTATATGGCTCACCACATTTTTAATACGATCTTTGACCCACTTCTCTGGATCTTTGACATCATCAGGTATATCTTATAGTGTAAAGCACACGCTTTGTCTATCAAGTTTAACTTCTTATTGGAGCTCACTGTATCTTCAAGTATTTGGAATGCCATTGTTTCGTTCTACACAACTGACTGTTTTTCTAATGACCGAAGCTTAGCTTCGTATTTGTTAAAGACTACAGTTTCACAGATACTAATTGTTTTCACCTGCATTGTTGGCTACAGACTGAACCTTAGCAGATGTTTATCGTCTTAATATTCGACAGACAGCACAGACAACTTAACTTATTGTTATCACCCTCACTGATGGTTAACGACTGAACCTTAGCTGGTGCATCTCCTCTGAATAACAGACAAGGCAGACAGCTGTCTAGCAGGACAGACAGCTATCTAGTAGGACAGCTGTCTAACAGGACATACAGCTGTCTAACAGATGTCTAGCAGATGTATAACAGCTACTCTTTGGCGGAACACAAGCTGAATGTTTTTGATTCGCTTCAAACAAGACGAAACCAATTGAAAACACATCTAGGACGACCATGTGACACCTGACATAGACTGTAAGCAATTTAAAAAATATATGCGGCCAGGCTAGTTGATGTACCATCCAGGTCAACCACCGCTGATGTTATAAATAAAAACGATGGTGGAGGAGAGTGACGTCACAATAAACGGTGGTGCAAGTGCCCAGGTTAGACCTCTAAGCTTTCCAGGTTAATGCCGGGATAGATCCACGGCTGGGTGGTGGACCGGTCGGGTCAGTTCGGAGTCGGGGTGGTGGGGTGGTGGAGCGGACGAGTCAGCTAGGTGACGAGTGTCTTCGGGTCAGACACTCAGGTGGCTGACCCGAACCCGCCCGTCACAACGGCATTGCAAATTGTGTGCAGAAACAAACTGGAAAGATTGAAACTTAAAGAATATAGTGATTTTGCAATCTTTTTTGGTGACTATGAAAAATCTGTAAATGAGGTTAAAAACGCGGGTGTAAGTGTGTCGGAAAAGGAAAAATTAAATTATATGTTAAATTCGTTGCCTGAAACGTATACTTATATTGGTGATTTAATCAATACGTTGAAAGAGGAAGATCAAACAGTTGAATATATAAAAAGTAAAATTAGAATGATTTGAATCACGAATCAAAAGGATGAAAACCCTGAAAGGAAATCAAATGCATTTATGGTGGACAAAAGCAGACATAATCGAACGTGCTTTTAATGTGGCGAAGTTGGTCATATACAGAGATACTGCAACAATGGCGGCCTAGCAACAAGCAGTGGAGGATCATCACGAAACCGTAGAGGAGCCGGAAGAGGAAGTTACGGTAGAGGACGCGGCAACTTCCGTGGACAGCGTGGAGCAAGCGCATACCGCGCAAACCAACAAGAAGAGAAGAGCGCATGGTTTACAACAGTTGCTTATCATGTGGTGCACAATATTCAGATAAGTAATGCAGATATAGGTTATAACGAAATAAAATGGCTTTTGGACAGTGGTTCTACAGATCATATAATTAATGATAATAAATATTTTGAAAATTGTATGTTGCTTAAAGAACCTGTAAATCTTTATTTGGGTGATAATAGAGGTGTAAAAGCCACAATAGTTAAAAATGTAGTAAGCTACTTTGATGCTTTTGGAAAGAAAAATATAGTTGATATAAAAAATGAATTTTATGTCAAAGATGTCGAGTTTAATTAGTTACAGTAAAATAACAGACAAAAATACAATTGTTTCTAAAGGCAAGCAGTAGCTTTAAAAAAAAACTCCATATATTATGAAAAGTGAATTAAAATCAGTAGGATCTTTAGTAAATATTGCAAATAAAAGTATGGCTAATATGACTCAAAAGGAAAAATGGCATCGTTGTTAGGTCATATAAATTTTAAATATTTAAATACTTTGTCTAAAGTACACATGTTAAATGGTATTCCAAAAGAGCTTGAATCAGAATTTATGAAATGTAAAACGTGTATTGAAAATAAAATGCATAATAATTAGTAGAGGACATGCTAAAGGCATTTTGGAGATTATTCATACTGATGTTTGTGGACCTTTTCAAACAGCTGGTTGTAGGGGTAAAAAATATTTTGTTTCTTTCATTGATGATTACAGTAAGATTGCCAAAGTGTATACTATAACGTCCAAAACAGAATTTTTTGATTGTCTTGTTCAATATGTAATGTGAAAATTTAACTGAGAAAAAATTTAATTTCTGAGATGTGATAATGGTAAAAAATATTTGAATAGTAATCTCGGAAGCGAATCTACATAAAAGATATTGGCCTAGAATTGTTTGAACGGCAACTTATTTTAAAAAAAAACATACGTTATCTAATACTGTTGAAAGAAAAACGCCTCATGAAATATTTTTTGGAAAGAAACTGGATGTTTCAAATTTACGTTTATACGCTGGTAAAGTTTTTCTGAGGAAAACGGAACAAAACAGAAACTCTACATTGGGATAAAAAAGCTGATATGGGTATTTAGATCGGTTATAGTGACGTAGGTTATCGTATCCTTTTGAATCATAGAGTCATCGTTGCTAGACATGTTGATATTGTTGAAGAAAATGTAAAATGTATTGGTTTTAGTGTAAATGAATCTGAAAGTGAAAATAGTGTAATTGATGATAATGAAAACTCTGATCCTGAGTTACGTAGATCGCAGCGAATTAAAAGGCCTCCAAAGCGATTTGAAGATTATTATGTATATAATAATACTATTTTTGAAAATTTTTTGAGGGGCTGATGTACCTAATAAATTTGAAGAGGCGATAGTCAAATGAACGTGAATTTTGGATAAAAGCTAAGGAGAAAGAAATCGATTGTTTGAATAAAAATAAGACTTGGCAATTAGTTGAAAATATAAATGACAATGATGGTTTAAATGCAAAATGGGTGTATGCAAAAAAATCTGATACTTTTAGGGTTAGATTAGTGGTAAGAGGTTTTCAACAAACTGATGAGATTCACCTGTAGCTAAAATGCAAACTTTAAAAGTTTTGTTATCATATTGTTGTCAAATGGGCCTAGATATTGAACAAATGGATGTTAAAACTGTATTTTTAAATGGTAAAGTAAATTATGAAGTATATATTCGTTAACCAAAGGGTTATGAGGATGGTACAAATAAGGTTTGTAAATTAATAAAATCTTTATATGGTTTAAAAGAAAGTGTGAGGTCATGGTATGAATGTCTTGATAAATTTTTGATAAGGAGAGGTTTTAAAATGAGTCTTCTTGACTTCTTCTTGTATACTTATAAAAATAAAAAATATACTGTTTATTTATTGATCTTTGTTGATGATTTACTAATTTGTGGTAAAACTGAAGGTGAAATAAAAAAAGTTACAAATTTTTTTCAGAAAATTGTAAAATGAAGGAACTTGGTAAAATGAAAGAGAATCTTGGAATTACCGTTGAGTATGAGTCACATAAACATGATATGAAATGAAGCCAAACCAAATATATTGAGTCATTAACTAAGAGATATAATGTAGAAAACAGTTAGTTTTATAATACACCTATTAAATTTAAAAATTTAAAAGTCTGATATTTGTGAAAGAAATATTAAATATAGAAATTTAATTGGTACATTATTATATATAAATTCGGCTACAATGCCTGATATAAGTTTTAGTGTAAATTATTTAAGTAGATTTCAAAATTGTTACAATGAACCTCATTTTAAATATGCTTTGAGAATATTAAAGTATTTGTATTTGACTAAAGGCTTAAAATTAATTTATAAGAGAAATGAAAATGTTGAAATTATTGATTGTTATGTTGATGCCGATTGGTCTGGCGATATTTTGGATAGAAAATCTACAACTGGTTATGTAATTAGATTATTTGGAAATGTAATATACTGGAAATCAAAAAATCAAAGGTCTGTAACAAAAGCTTCGACGTTTGCGGAACACGTAGCATTGTTAGAAGTTGTAAGTGACTTGAAATTTGTAAAATAATGATTGGAAACCTTTGATGTTGAATTAATAAAGCCGATTAATGTATACGAAGATAATTCGGATGCAATTAGCATTGCATACTATGGTGATTTCACAAAAAATCAAAACATATTGAGATTCATTATTACTACGTACATACATAGGTCTGTAAAAGAAAATATTATAAGTGTAGTTAAGGTTAATACGGATGATAATATTGCTGATGTACTTACAAAGTCGTTGTGTAAAGAAAAATTTGTTAAATTTCAAACTATGTTAAATATAAGGTACACTTGAGATTTGTAAGTACAGTATAAATATAACGAGGCGTGTTAAGTATATGTAATCCATTTATATTGTACATCGGTGTATTTAGTAAACGATAAGTGTCCGTAAAAGAGAAGAACAAGAAGAAGGAAAACAGTTTTCAGTCGTAGAGAGAGGCATGAGCCATGAGCCACGTCTTAGATCACTTCGATCAGCGCGTGCACATTTTAATTATGTATGTATTTGTATCTTGTTAAATAGTCAGATATAAATCCTTATATTTTATTATAACAAAGACTACTTATGTCCACACCTTAACTTTGACTTCATTATTCATATTCCAATACTCAATAATTATCCATAATTTATTAATAATGTCAGCAATATTACCTACCATAGGCTTCAATAATATATACTTGTTTAGCTAATCCATCTGTAATTTCTTTCTCCGAGCCCTTTTCACCATATACCATCCTATATTTATATTTATAATTCTGTAATTGCTCAATATTACATCTGTTTCTTCTGCTTTGTTTTCTTTTGACGTTTTCCCTATTATCGTTGCCTTTATTCCATAACCTTTTTTCATATCTTATAATCTCGATTTTTTAGACGTTTATGTTTGATTTTGGCCACATGCCTTTCTTGATCTGGTGAATACTGTTTTTAATAAGTTATTACTATTCCTTAATCTTGTTCATTTTATTTTAATTAGCACTGCTCTTTGATCTTTCCCATCTTGTTTTGCTTCCGGCCATGATTGTTTTCAAAATTAAATTGCCTCCTTCTTTCGAAGTTGTTCAATATAATTTAAAACCTTTCGCTCCTTTTCTTTTTGACGCTAATTATCAGGAGCAAAGTTTTATATAGGTTTTGAAACTTTTTACGACGTTTAAGCAAAAAAAAACGTTGAAAAATTTGTCGCCGATGCGATACTTCCATACGTTGTGACGAGGTGGAAGTAAAAGACAAAAAATAGTAATTAGATACA
Source organism: Tillus elongatus (assembly GCA_964006375.1). NCBI lineage: Eukaryota > Metazoa > Arthropoda > Insecta > Coleoptera > Cleridae > Tillus > Tillus elongatus. The sequence goes on from OZ023271.1 coordinate 16,009,665, forward strand.
GATGTATGTGTGTCATTGTAGACATTTAAAAGTGTATAGAAGGGAGTGAGTGGATATAAGCGAAAATGAACGTAAGATGAAGATAGTGTATATTGGGAGTGTTATATAAAAGCATTTAATACAGACTTAGAGACTACTTCTCTGGCTTCAGTGTTGGGTTTCTGTAGGTGAAGTACGTAGTCACTGCGTAATCCAACTGGAGGAAGTAGCCCTCTGAACTCTAGATATTCTAGGATGTTCGTTAACGTGTATGTAACCGGTTTCGCTGCTTGACAGCATCGCCAGAGAAATAAAAATTGAATTAACACGAAATCATGACAACTATAAATAAAGATATGTTGCTATGTTATGATGTTTTGATCAAAAAGATTCTTTAAAATTGAAAATAAAATTGAATATAGGTGACGGCTGAGGTCATTAAAATGTCTACGTGATGTATGTCTATCTCTACTATTAGAGAAAAAAAAAGACAATAAGTATGTTTCGATAACTTATTTTGGTACCATTTCAGGAAACATTTCAAAAATTTTAAAAACCAGGACAAATACAAAGGTAGCTTTTAAATCTTACAACAGGACGCGTGATTTGCTCTTTAAAGCAAAAGAAAAATCTTGTTTCCTTACAAAAGCTGGAGTGTATAAATTAGCTTGTACACATTGTAACGCAAACTACATAGGTCAAACTTCAAAAAATTTTAACACCCGATACCAACAACATATTTCTACATTTAGAAATAAAGACGCTGACAAATCTACATTTGCAAAATATACTATTGATACCCAATATAGATCTACAGTAAATAACCGCATAAAACCGCTACATTTTTGTAATGACAAGCGTAAACTAGACTTTTTAAAGCTTTAGAAGTAAAAAATCACGCACACGACAATATCTACCTTGTTTTAAATGAGCAAACTAATTTAATGAAATCCTGTTTCTTGGATATTATTCTTCGTAATTGAATAAATCAAAATAATAATTCGTATCATTTTTTCAAAAAAGTTGTGAAACGATATTGAATTGACGTATGTCGATATTTTTATTATAGAGGGTCTACTTTATTACTGTTATTGTTTAGTTATTTTTAGTTTAGTAGTTTAGTAACACACAATATTTCACAATCTACGTTATATTTTACTTATCTTGGTTCTTTGTATAGATACCTGAAAATTTATAACTAACCTATATTTTTATCATCAATTTTAGTAAATCTAGTGATCCATGATTGTTATAAGGCTAATGTCTAACTTATAAACAATAATTACCACTGATAGTGTTTCTAATTTACTTTACGTCGACCATTTCCACCGAAAATTTATCAAATGCTTAGATCATGAACTGTCTATGCATATGTGGGATGTTTGCGAAATCGACATGCCGGGCTGTCTATTATAGAGTCTATCTAGGAAGAGGAAGTTATCAGAAAAATAAATGGGAGGTGTTGCTTGCTGCTATTGAAGAACCACCAGAAAACAACGGCTATATCCAAAATATTTAGACTGAGTCAAAGAAGTGTTTTGAAAATTTTCAGAAAACACATATTTCACACATGTTGCTTTTTCTGTCGCAGAGTTTCAAGAAAAGGGAATGCATTTCTATTAATGAGCGATTCAGTCTGTGAACAACGATGAACAAATACTTATTAATTAATTAATATTAATTTCTATATATACGGAGAAAATGGCTTGGTGACCAAACACAATACACGTAAGTACTCTGATGTAAACCCTACGTCAGAGGTTTGATTCACAAAAATTCTGGAAAGTGAATGTTATCATATATGTTATCAACCGGCGATTTTGGGAACAACGTACAAAGCCATGCATAAAGAATAATCGCGGTGGGAGGTCCTACTTGCAATATGTGTTTTACACACTTCCACAATTATATATTGTGACTCTGGATTTTGGGAAAGGTTTGTAGTTCCGTCATGACAGAGTGCTCTTACATAACCACCTAAACGTCAGAAGTCTCCTAAATCGCCAATATTCTTCAAAAAAGATCAAAAGATGGGCCCTATTATCTTGGTAGCCTGCTTGCCCGATATGATGCCACTTGAGATTTCCTTACGGGGTCATATTGACGAAAGGGTGCATAAGAAGCCACCCGCATCAAGAGATCTTTGAGTAACGAATTTAGTGTGAAGTTTTTCTAATTCGTTTAATTACTGTAGATTTAATGAGTATGTCAATAATAAGAAGAGTTTAGGCCCGTGTACAAATTGTTTCGGTATTTTGGTTCTTGTATATTTCCTTAGTTGTGTATTTGTGACAAATCTACGTATTGAAGTCTTTTTTTTAATAAATTATTTATTTTCCAAGATTTTAAACACATGATGCATTAATGCATTATTACCAAGCTATTATTCTATTACCAGAAGTATTTTAAATCATGCTGTGGATTGTTAAATGAGTCGAATATGCATTTGGACCCCCAGCATTACGATCCCAATGGGTCTTTCTTGCATGATTATTTTTCCTAATAGTTGAAAAAAAAATTCTGACTTTTTATGTAGTCCGCGATCTTTTCTGGGGCTATTATATCCATTTCCTGCGGTGTTGAGGTCACCCCTTAAAGATAGTTGAGGCTTTTGCAGAACTGAGCCTTGCAGTTGCATAACAAGTGTTCTGTTATTTCTGGTGCTCCAGTGCAGTACATGCAGTTTTTGCTGTCCGCCATGCCCAGCTTAATAAGGTGATTCCTTAATGGGAAGTGTCCTGTGAAAAGTCCTGTGATTATTCTCAAGTGATTCTTGTTGAATTCAAGGAACAGTTCAGACTTCTCTGTTGATATGGTGATAAACCGATTTTACTGCCTTAAGCCTGGCGTTTTACTCCAGTATGACACCATTTGGTTCTTCTCCCAAGTATCAAGTTTGTTTCTAAAATGGCTTTTTGTTAGTCGACCATAGAGCCCTGGATCATAAAATGATGTTGTTGCTGCTTTTTTTGCAAGGATATCTGCTTCCTCGTTTTTTTTCCATCCCTTCATGCCCTGGTACCCGCATCAAAGTTACTTTGCTGTTCGCCGCCAGTTGTTTCAAGGATTTTGTTAATTTCCTGGTCATTTTAGACTCGGTTGTGGAAATTTTCAGGGTCTTTAGTACTGCCTGACTGCGTGACAGAATGTAGTTCTCTATTTCAGATTCTTTTTTGTATGCACTCCTGTACACATAGATCTGTAGCGAGCATTTCCGCTTGGAAGATGATGGAAGCTTTTCCTAGCGACTTAGCAAGGCTATGATTGGGTCCTCTTATTCCCAGGCATGCTCACTCTATTTACTTAGACCCCTCTGTATACCATACAGATAAGGTTTTTTCAGCCTTGCACTGTCTCTGTCCTATGTTTGGCGATCATTTATGACCACGTCGAATGGAATTATAAAGTACAATTTGGCTGGTATTTGGTCTGTTGGTTTGACGAGTGACTACAATGGAATAAATTCGCGTATTTTCAAGTGGCCAACCAATTATGCTGGTTTAAACTTTTCCGCTGGGTATAGTCTTAGGGCAGTTAGTGCTGGCTACCTCTTCACGCATATGTGCAGTGGAGGAAGATTTCGTATTGCCTCTATTGCAGGTGTGGGGAATGAGGCCATAGCTCCCGTTATTCCAAGACAGATCAGGCTCTGCAATTTTGGAAATTAGCTTTGTGTTGGAGCTTGTTCTGTTTTTGGCCACCATACTACAGATCCATATGTGACCATGGGTTTGACCACAGTTTGATATAGAAAGTATACTCTCCTGGGATTCAACTCCTATGTTTTTCCTACGAGTCTGCGGAATGTCCGGATTGCCATTGTGGTCTTAGAATGAGTTTTTTTTTCAAGTGTGTATTGCAATTCAGTTTTCGGTCCAGCTTTATTGTAAAAATGCAGTGTTCCAACTAGAGTATGAGCTTTTAAATTTAATGCACTTCTGTTCGTAAATGGGACAAGAACTGTCTTATGAGGAATGACAGTAAGTCTCTGTATCCCACACCATCTATTTACTAAATTTAGTGCTGTTTGAATTTGATTGGATATTACAGCATCATGCTTTTCCTTTAATGTTATGACAATATCTTCTGCGTATCCTTAAACTGTGAATCCAGCTCCGCACAGTGTAGATATAAGTTTATCAACAACGAACAACCACAGCAGAGATAATAGTACCCCTGCTTGAGGACAACCTTTTGCCGTCGTCACTGTTACGTTAGTTTCATTTGTGATGGCTGTGATAACACGGCTTTTTAGCATTGACTCATCCCCTCTTACAATGAGGAATTCAACTTCCCTTTCTCGTAGCGCCCTTTTGTTGGATTGATGAGAGGTGTTGTCAAAGGCACGCTCTATACCAGTTCATACGCTGAGTGCTACTTCTTTGGACACGGCCGAAAAAGTAGATCGACGAATAATCCGGCACTTATCTCTGACTAAAAAAGAATGCAATGTATGAAGTTTTTTTGTATTTATGGTCCAACCAGTCCTGTATTGTCTTTAGGTCCAAATATGGCATTCTTTTCAGCATAACTAATAAAACTGCCAAGAATCTAAAATTCAAAAATGGAGTTGATATATATATATATATATATATATATATATATATATATATATATATATATATATATATATATATATATATATATATATATATATATATATATATATATATATATATATATATATATATATATATATATATATATATATATATATATATATAAACTAAGCAGCAGTGGCCTTAAGCCAGTACCCTGTGGCACGCCACAAGTAAGTCCCTCAAAGGAACTCTTTATTTCGTATATCACTACATCGTACATTGCCGCCTATCGTCCATAACCAACACCGTCCAGCGCACTCAACAGTTTGGCGTGATGAATGGTATCGACTGCTTTCGAAAGGTCTATAAATACTGGGGGAACAATGTTGCCTCCGCTCAGTGCTCTTGTAAGTAAGTGATGACAGCATAGCCACAGAATTCTACCTCTATACGGTAGAAACATCCCAATGGACAGGGAGGTAAAATATCTTGAGGTCGTATTGGACTCTAAGCTAACCTGGAATGGTCAAGTAGAAAAAATACTGCGAAAGGCAGTTATGACCCTAGCCGTCACTAGTCGCCTATATGGAAAAACGTGGGGACTAAGACGTAGTATGGCCCACTGGCTGTACACAAGGGTGGTCAGACCATCGTTAACATACGCGGCACTGGTCTGGTGGCCTAAGGTGACACAATCCAGTGCCTAACAAAAACTAGGTTAGATCCAAAGGATGGCTTGATTGGGCATCACAGGGGTCATGACTACAACCCCAGCAGCCTCCATGGGAATGTTGCTGGATCTGCCCCTCCCCCTACCCTTAGTTATCTTGGGGTAGGCCAGGCTAGGACTATACAGACTAGTCTGCAATGGTAGACTGAAGATCAGCCCAGGGTTTAGGGGCCACTGCAAAATTCAGAAGATCGTGAAGGAGCCCGTGCTTGAAATCATGTCAGACGTCACGGGCTCGAGAACCTGCAGGGAAAATAATTTTACAGTGGAAATCCCCGACCGCGAAGCATGGCGGAAGGAGACGCCGGGCTTACCACGGGTCGCGCTCGTCTTGTTTACGGGCGGATCCTGCGGGGAGCGTGGGACGGGGGCAGCAGTTAATCGGAAGGATCGAGGGTAAGTCATAGTATTTACCTCGGAGCTCATCCAACGGTCTTTCAGCCCGAAATGCACGCCATTCTGCACTGTGTGCGGGAGAACAAGAGGAGGGGCAACACCCTTAAGGCGCTAAGTAGCCCCCGGGTAAATTCCAGGCTGGTATGTTAATGCCGAGACGAGACGAGACGAGCGACATGGCGGGGCAGAATGAGGTAACCCTCGTCTGGGTGCCGGGTCAGTCGAGGGTCAAAGGCAATTAAGAATCTGACAGTTTTGCGGAGAGAGGGTCAGCAGAATTGTTTACGGGGCCAGAACCGGTTCTCTGTGTGACAAAGAGCTCTGCCAGGGGAGCCATTAAGTCCTGGGTCAGAAACGAACACAAGGGGTCCAGGGATCAGACATGGGAAGTCAGTAATTGAGATACACAGTTCAAATAGAGCTGTTGAGCTGCTCAGTATTAGCAGAGCACAGCTCAGAAACATAACAGGACTCTGGACAGGACACATGGCCGCCAAGAAACACCTGCATCAAATGGGTCGGTTCGATGGGGACCTGGCATGCAGACTCTGCCGCGAAGGGAAGGATTCACCGCAGCATATCTCGTGCGAGTGTAAAGCTCTGAACCACAAAAGACAACTGATCTAGGGTCAGCCTAGACCGGAGACAGAGCAATATAAAACTTCGCTCTACCAATTGCTGTGCAGACTATTTCAAGGCACAGTGAATTTGGAATGGGTGGAGTAGAAATGAGAAAGGGCATGCACAATAAGCCAAAGTCTGCGGTGCTATACGAGCGGCAAAGACGCGGTCGAGCACTGAGGGAAAGAAAAACAGTCACTAGATAACAAATTATCAACCTGTGGGGTACGCCTCGCTAGGCGTCATAAAACTAAATCGGGGGCACGATTATATTGAAAAAAAAAAATTTTTTTTAATGTATCATTAAAAAATTTATTTAATTTACTGACATCAAAAGCATTCGACTTATATAGGATTGTAGCAGCAGGTATTGTACAAGGTATTCAATAATTAACGCATCCATATTAAACTAAAAACAAGATTAATAATTATTAGTGGCTCCCTTGAGCCTGATCTGCACAAGAAAGTTTTTCCAAAGAAGGTGTAATATTAAAAGTTGACACTCTAAGCATATAGGATTGTAGCAGCAGGTATTGTACAAGGTATTCAATAATTAACGCATCCATATTAAACTAAAAACAAGATTAATAATTATTAGTGGCTCCCTTGAGCCTGATCTGCACAACAAAGTTTTTCCAAAGAAGGTGTAATATTAAAAGTTGACACTCTAAGCATTTTTTCTATATTTAACTGAGATCTATATTTTGTGTTCAGAGCAGCCACCGAAGAAAATCCGGTTTTGCAAAGGCAGAATGTTAAAAACTGTAGTAGTATACAAAATCGTCTCGTTTTAAGTAGAGAAAACTCATCATACAACCCTGCCCAGAATTAGAGGAGTGATTTATTATAAAGATATAAATATTTCTTCTTCGGCAGTTGAGATACGTTCGCGAGTATTTTGTAATGGGTCCCTAACCCACTCGTAATACGCTATCAAGTTAATTCAGCAGGAAAATACTGTTTAAATTCTTTACCAGCATAGCTAAATGATTTTCGTTGGTGACAAAAACAACTTTCACATACTGTTCTTCAGCCTCGTATGTTTAACACATTCTTCCGCATTTGCTAACACATCTAGGTTTTTTGCTTTATATTTCTCCTTCACAATTCCAGTTTTCTACAATGCGGATTAACTTTATCACTCGTATGCAACATATCTGTGTTTGCTCATTGGAGTCGAAGATTCAGGGTATTTAATTTCTCAAATATATCGCACGGTTTCCAGTGTTCGCTTAAAAAACTGTTGGAATTTAATTCTGTTTGTAAATCTATTCCTTGAATTGATGTCCACTAAAAAAAACTTCGCAATCCCGATTTGCTGCTTAAAAAATTTGCACTTTGGCACGCCTTTGATGGTATAATTACAGAACGGTATCGCGTCATTTGCTGATATTTGCTCTTCTTCGTCTCCTGTGTCAATAGTTCATTAAATCTATTCTTCTTTATCGAGTTTGCAACTATTACAAGAATGTTGTAATATTAAATTCATCCTTCAGCGCATTCTTCTAGACGGCAAACGATGATATTCAGTAATGATCACAATGGCAAGTTGTGCTAGGTACGTTAAACAGGCACTGAAATTATTATGTGGATGTTGATTAGCGAAACACAAGTTTATCAATAATGAATGTTCTAAATAAACCTTAAAGAGATTTTCTACTGTCACGTAAAAACCGCATGCACTTGATTATATTTGTGAATGCGTCTCCTTAAACTGAAGGGCCACTGGCGAAGAGTTGGATTTCAAGATTAGCTGCTTACAAACTTAATACTCTGACTCGTATGTGGTGGTATGACTACAATAAGGTATCGCGTCGATTGTGGACGTTTGCTGTACGCCGCCTACTGTGTTATTTACCCAAATTCGTTAATGAAAAACTCCAACAGGTACACGATCGACGTCAGCATATACTACATTATTAGAGAAATTAGAATCTTAATAACTGCTAAGTAGACTTGGAGAACCCAAATTACCACAACATATCTTTCTTAAAGACCTGACGATCGTTTCACTAACAAAGTTAACGTTATCAGAGGATGAAAACTTGGAAACTGCTTACTACCAAAACATTACCTTTTATACTGAGTCTTAGGTTAAGACCGATACCGGGAAGGAGACGAAATCGCAGGTAAATTGGGAGGTTTTTGGACTTCCGTTATAACTTTACATGTGAAGTTACGGAATATTTATCTTTATCGAAGACATAGCGCAAATAATGGACAATAAATCCGTGGCGGCGCTCGGTTTAAGGAACTTTTGTTTTTTATTGCGTTAGAAATATAAATACTTCCTTAAGTATCTAGCTTCGCTGGTTATCTTACATTTTTAATAAGTTTCAGATTTTCTTTTCTATGTGGTGGTTAATATAACAAATATATTGTGCCACGTTTGGGATAATAACTACCACACCAATAAAGAAAATATTTACTTAGTCAATCTTCATAACTGTCTATATCAGCGGCTTCTTTTAGCGTAACATGGTCGGTACTTTCTGAACTTACATAATTATTTATCTATTTATTTATTTAACTCAATTACAAACCAGCAGTAAAAAATCCATACAATATGGTACTTAACTAATAGCTACAGAAAAACTATAGATACTACACAACAGCGTCAACTATTCACTATCAACGAACAAACAATTAATAACGAACAGAAAGAAAATAGTAATAAAATTGTAAAAAAATGAGCAAATCAAGCTACATGGCGAAATCAGATGAATATTATACACTATATATGACAACACCTCAGATGCGCAATCACACACGTCAGCACCACCGATATTGCCGACCTGATTAGCAAACTTACACATCTGATACATCGGCGATTTTCGCATGATGTCTGTTCTGGCTGTGGGAAAGCTAAAAAAGTCATTGTTCCCAGTTAACGCAGTCGGTACTCTCAACTTAATCCGTGAAAGCAACTCCGGCGAATCAATGCTGTTACATAACAATTTCTGAAGAAAACCAACCACAGAGCAAACCCTTCTGGCTTCCAGAGTAATCCCGTTTAATATATCCAGAAACGCTGATACAGTGTGCCAGATGATGGATATCCACCATCCAGCCTGTACCAAACCAAACTTGACTAGCATATTCTAGTCTAGGTCTCACCAATGTGTTTTACAATACTTCTATATACACGGTTCCATTTAACTCTCTACACACTCTGGAGATAAAACCCAGAGACCCCGTAGCTTCTGATACTGATGCCTGAATATGGAGGTCAAAACAAAGTTTTCGGTCAAAAACAACTCCCAAGTCTTTCTTGCTGTCACTCTTATGTAAAACTATCCCCTGTAACAGATAATTAAAGTTGATATTAATGGTTACTAATATCAACTTTAATTATTTTAGGAGGGTTCCTAGAATAGATCACTACAGTAGATTTACTTATATTGAGTTCTAGTATATTATCATGACACCAGTTTTGGAGGCAAACCAACTCATCCTACAACATAGAACAGCCCCGCAATTTGTCTATCCGGCGAAAAATTCTTAAGCCGTCAGCATACAATAACACTCACAAGATGGGCGATAACATAGGTCGTTAATAAAAACAACAAAAAGTAGAGGACCCAGGTTCGAGCCCTGTGGAACGTCTGAAACAGGAACATAGTTTTTGGATGTCATTCCCATATATCCTACATAATGTGCAAGGTTGGTCAAATATGAACAAAAAAGTTGAACCAAATCCTCAGCGCAACCAATTGCTGACAACTTAGACAGCAAACAGAATGATCAACTCTGTCAAATCCCTTGGACATATATATATATATATATATATATATATATATATATATATATATATATATATATATATATATATATATATATATATATATGTATATATATATATATATATATATATATATATATATATATATATATATATATATATATATATATATATATATATATATATATATATATATATATATATATATATATATATATATATATATATATATATATATTGTCATGTTATTATAGGTTCTGTGAGATCTATATTACCACTACAATTATCTTAATACAAGAAAAAATTTCCCTTATTAAATTAATCTCAGGGTGGATCCAGCTATTAATTAATTTAAAAAAACTTGATCTCATAAAATGTGTTTTTATCGCCAAATAAATAACCAAATAATGCCTCAAACTTTGAATTGAAAGGTGTTTTTTTTGTTCCAATATTTAATTACTGTTAAACAGTTTATAATTTTTCTTTGTGTTAATCTCAACTTTAAAACCTCTCTCGCATACTAAAAATTTTTGTCAATGATACTTCAATATACATAATGCAAAAAAAATGTATTTAATGACACATATGTAACTATTTTTATATAGAACATTAACCCTTATTCCGTGATCACGTTTCTACAATCTATATAATATATTTGCTTACACTATAAATACCTTAAATACATTCTTCCATCAGCCCTTAAAATAATAATGGTACTCTGTTATACAGAGCCACAGCTTGGCTTGACGTCAGCTAACATCTGACATTTACGCCTATTGCGTCTGCGTCTGCATAGCTTCTAATATTTTCTAGTGTAATGCTTGAATACCGTTAACAAGATTTTATCCTGTTATTCCACCGAACTGTTGTTCTACTTGTACTTCACAATCACTAAAAAAAAACGTTTGTTTATTTTTAGTTACACTGACAAAGTTTTAGACGTTTAGTTATAAAATGTAATCACGCAAAAATTGTTTATTATTATTACTTATGGAACCCTTAATCTCACAAAACATTCAGCCTTAAACTGTTCAAGATCAAATTAACTATTGTGTGAAACTGCTCTCATTCTATTTTCTATCGTTGGTCCCATCTACCATTTTGTTTACACTCCCTCGTATTAACTTTTTATCTCGAACGGACGTTGCTTTCTTCCTTCAAAATTCTCAACTAAATTCTCTTTTTATTTCAAATTTTCTTCTGGTCTGACCAAACTTATTTTGTTCCTTCCAATTTATTTCTACTCTCCCCAAACTTACTTTGTCGTTTAATTTTTCAGTTCAATTCCCCAAATTCACAACATCTATGTCATCTGACACCACCTTTCAAAAATTATCTACTTATCAAACTTTTCGTTTCCATGACAGTCCGCCTTCTAAATCATTTATATTTATTATTTTATTGGATCATAATAGAATTCTTATAACTAACATCTTATGCAATACAAAAAATTATTGTCTGTAATTAACATCTAAACTCCTAAATCTCTTCTAAACTATTTATCTACACCCTACTGACTAATATCTTTATTATTTATAGACGTATCATTGCCTATTTGAGTCCATGTTGTGTTTTCTTCAATGTGCCTTTTATTGTTTATAAAATGTACACAATCTCGGTAGTGCATAGCACATGCATAATAAGTGAAGATTGGCACCTGTGATGAGCACTGAAAATTACAATTTGATTCTAATTTTTTTATTCAGATATACGTGGCTATTAAATTTGCAATTACCAAATTGGCTGCACCATTACTTTTCAGAAATGTTTTTTTGTATCGATAACAATAATAATAATAATACTTATTATGTGCGTACGTGAGCCTGGAAAACACCATAAATTCCCCCAAGAAACAATTTTGGCACTTTGAAATCTAGATTTCAACATGTCAAATTGTTTATTACCAATATATTTTCATTTTTCTACACTTCGAACTTCATTCTGCTCCCATTTTTAGACGTTATTATATTTCGCTATCCACAACTCCATTACTGTTTCATTTCAATATGTCTACATATATATTTTCTCGGGTTTTCTTCTTTATGGCGTTCAAATCTTTTTCTTTCTTCAATTCACAACGATATTACCTTATACAGACGTGGAGACTACTTCTCTGGCTTCACTGTTGGTTTTTGTAGGTGAAGGACGTAACCAGCGCGTGAGCTAACTGGAACAAGTGGCCCATCGAATTCTGGAAGTTCTAGGATGTTCTTCAATGCTTCTGTGACTATAGTTTCGCTGCTTGACAGCATTTTCAGACAGATTAAAATTGAATTAGTACGAAATCATGACAACTACAAATAAATATCTGTTGCTATGTTATGATATGATGTTTTGATCAAAAAGAGAATTATTTTTTTATCAAATTGAAACACAGATGACAGATGAGGTTTTCAAAATGTCTATGTGATGTATGTCAATATTTAACATAAAAACTAGAACTAGCCTATAATAACTATGATAACAGTTACAACAATAAAATAACTAAACAATAACAGTATAAAAGTAGTCTCTATACAACGAAAATATCGACATACATCAACTCATTATTTTATTACAACTTTTTGGAAATAATAGTTAAATTTATTTTCTTTGACATATATAATTAGAAATAAGAATATCCAAGAAAGGGGAATTCATTAAATCAGTTTGCTCGTTTAAAACAAGGTAGTTATTGTCGTGTGTGTGTCTTTTGACTTCTAAAGCTTCAAAAAAGTCTAGTTTACGTTTGTCATTATAAAAATGTAGTGGTTGTATGCGGTTATTTATTGTAGGTCTATGTTCAGTATCAGTAATATGTTTTGCAAATGTAGATTTGTCAGCGTGGTTATTTCTTAATGCAGAAATATGTTCTTTGTATCGGGTGTTAAAATTTCTAGAAGTTTGACCTATGTAGATTGCGTTACAATGTGTACAAGTTAATTTATAAACTCCAGCTTTTGTCAGGAAGCAAGATTTTTCTTTCGCGTTAAATAACAAATCACGCGTCGTGTTGTAAGATTTAAAAGCTACCTTTGTATTTGTACAGGTGTTTAAAATTTTTGAAATGTTTTCTGAAATGGTTCCAAAATAAGTTATCGAAACGTATCTGTTGTTTTCTTTGTCTCTAATATTTGGATAAATTAAATTAATCGCATATTTGTATTCTTTTCTCTCTATCATTTTATCTCTTATTTTAACAGAGTAGCCATTATTAAATGCTGTTTGTTTAATTATTGAAATTTCTTTTTCAAAATTGTTTTGTGACATAGGTATTGAAAATGCACGATGTATCATAGAATGGTAGGCTGATAGCTTTTGTGAAAAAGGGTGACATGAATCGTATGGTATGGTTGTGTCAGTGTAAGTTGGTTTCCTATATATTGATAAGTCAAATGAATTATTTTCTAACTTTCTAATTGTTAAGTCTAAAAAATTTATACAACTGTTAGCTTCTTCTTCTAAAGTTTTCTATAAATATGTTGGCTAATAAAGGTGACAACGGACTACCCATAGGCAGACCTTCATTTTACATATAAATTTTATCATTAAATTTAAAATAGTTTTGTTTTATACATTCATTAAAAAGATTCATTATTTCTTGTCTTTTTATGACATTTACGTTCTTTTCTATTAAAACGTTCTCTAATATAGGTAAACATTCTTTAGGGGGTATCTTAGAATACATGCTACAAACATCAAATGAGACTAATTTACTATTTGTGGGAATAATTAGGTTATTTAATTTTTGTGTAAGTTCATAAGAATTCTTAACTGAATATTTTGGAAAGTAATTGTATTCTTTAATAAGTGAAACCAGTTTGCTCGCTATCTTATGATTAGGTGTATTAACATAGCTAACTACTGGTCTCACCGGTATATTTGGCTTATGGATTTTCAGTTGCCAATATAATTTTGGTGGTTGCGGGCTTTTATATAAAAGATATTTCTTTTCTTGTTGACTAAACAGAGACACATTTTTAAGTTCATTTTTTAGTTTTGTCTGAAATGAGTTTGTTGTGTCTCTCCTAATTTCTGTTAAATTTTCTGTAGTAATAAAATCATTAATTTTAATGTTATATGCGTCCCTACTTATAGCTACAGTTGTATTTCCTTTATCAGCTTTAGTAAAAACTAGATCATTGTCTAATATTTTATGCTGAACAGATTTTAAAATTTGAGTTTCGTTAATTTGACGTTTGTCATATTTTGAAGTTAAATGTCTTAAAAATTCACATATTTTTAATTTTTCATATTGTCTAATAGACCTGGAAGCAATTTCGGATTCAGAAGCTAATATCTCTTTAATTTTGTTTGTAAATTTAAATTTTGGGCAGTATTTATATCCTTTATTTAGAAAAGAAATTTCTTCAGTTGTAAAAATTGTATCGCTTAGGTTTTCAAACCTTTTCTAAAACTTATGTGTTTGTGGGGGAGATCTTTCTCGATTATGTTAATGTTGTGTGCTTTCTAGGTTTCTAATTTTATTTGTCTGTGTTAAGCGTTTTTTAAATTTCAATTCACTAACTAAAATATGTATTTGGTCATCTAATATATCAAATTCTACTGGATGTAATTTATAAGCAAGTTCTGAATGGATTACCTTAATATAAAGAAGCAAACTATCACGAATTGAAAACCATTTCTTGGATTCTTCTTTCAGCCAGATGAAACTGGCTTTTCTAATAGCAAGTTTTGATTGATTTGATGTTACAGTAGTTGTCATGATTACGTACTTCGGGATGACCTTCTTTCTTATGCACTCTTGGTTAAACCACGCATTCTGGGAAGCGTTCATCTGCTTGAATTTCAGTTTTCTATACAAATGGGCAAGCTCTTCGATAGAAGACCTCTTCAATTCATTGATTGTTGTTGCCCTTACTTGGTGAAACTTGTCCATACTGCATACAGACTTGGAGAATACTTCTCTGGCTTCACTGTTGGTTTTTAGTGGTGAAGGACGTAGCCAGCGCGTGAGCTAACTGGAGCAAGTGGACCTTCGAATTATGGAAGTTCTAGGATGTTCTTCAATGCTTCTGTGACTATAGTTTCGCTGCTTGCCAGCATTTTCAGACAGATTAAAATTGAATTAGTACGAAATCATGACAACTACAAATAAATATCTGTTGCTATGTTATGATATGATGTTTTGATCAAAAAGAGAATTATTTTTTTATCAAATTGAAACACAGATGACAGATGAGGTTTTCAAAATGTCTATGTGATGTATGTCAATATTTAACATAAAAACTAGAACTAGCCTATAATAACTATGATAACAGTTACAACAATAAAATAACTAAACAATAACAGTATAAAAGTAGTCTCTATACAACGAAAATATCGACATACATCAACTCATTATTTTATTACAACTTTTTTGAAATAATAGTTAAATTTATTTTCTTTAACTTATTTAATTAGAAATAAGAATATCCAAGAAAGGGGAATTCAATAAATCAGTTTGCTCGTTTAAAACAAGGTAGTTATTGTCGTGTGTGTGTCTTTTGATTTCTAAAGCTTCAAAAAAGTCTAGTTTACGTTTGTCATTATAAAAATGTAGTGGTTGTATGCGGTTATTTATTGTAGGTCTATGTTCAGTATCAATAATATGTTTTGCAAATGTAGATTTGTCAGCGTGGTTATTTCTAAATGCAGAAATATGTTCTTTGTATCGGGTGTTAAAATTTCTAGAAGTTTGACCTATGTAGATTGCGTTACAATGTGTACAAGCTAATTTATAAACTCCAGATTTTGTCAGGAAGCAAGATTTTTCTTTCACGATAAATAACAAATCACGCGTCGTGTTGTAAGATTTAAAAGCTACCTTTGTATTTGTACAGGTGTTTAAAATTTTTGAAATGTTTTCTGAAATGGTTCCAAAATAAGTTATCGAAACGTATCTGTTGTTTTCTTTGTCTCTAATATTTGGATAAATTAAATTAATCGCAAATTTGTATTCTTTTCTCTCTATCATTTTATCTATTATTTTAACAGAGTAGCTATTATTAAATGCTGTTTGTTTAATTATTGAAATTTCTTTTTCAAAATTGTTTTGTGACATAGGTATTGAAAATGCACGATGTATCATAGAATGGTAGGCTGATAGCTTTTGTGAAAAAGGGTGACATGAATCGTATGGTATGGTTGTGTCAGTGTAAGTTGTTTTCCTATATATTGAAAAGTCAAATGAATTATTTTCTAACTTTCTAATTGTTAAGTCTAAAAAATTTATACAACTGTTAGCTTCTTCTTCTAAAGTTTTCCATAAATATGTTGGCTAATCACTTATATCTTAAAATTGTTTAAAGAAAACTTCTAATTTCACTTAAGTCTTTAAATCGTTTAATCATCACTGGTAACTGCATCCCTTTTAAATCCCTGGAAGCTAAGGGGCAAAGAACCCAGGACGGTAAAAAAATCAATTTCTCAAAACTGCTGTTCATCTTCAAGTTGTTTCATCCAGTTCGCGTTACTTCTCCATTTCTTCAACGATAAGACTTCAGACAACTTAATCTTTAACCAACTTATTCGAATTTATTATCAAATTATCAGTGCAACATATTCAAATGGTGTTCTAATATATTAGGTTATGAAGAAATGCATAATGATGTATTAAGCTAAAGCCATCATGCATACGTTGTTTGCAGCTATATCAAAGGGTACAAATGAAGAATTCACTGGCAATATGTGAAACCCGCAAAAATGAAATGCTACCTTTAATGACTTTGATGTTGACGAGTCTTCTGAAACATTACAACTATACGTGTGCATTGAAACTCTTCAGCTTATACCAGCGCGGTTATTAACGAATCACGGGATCCCACAACTGTAAAATTACTTGGAATTTCAATATAGTAAATGTCACGAATTTTTAATGTCTGGAAATAATGATGTGCATGGCTGACACTTATTTTAATGAGAACTATAAGATCAGCCAGAGTCTGGTTAGTAGCATTACCGTAACTCATGATGATGCGTATTTGTATTACAGTTTAAATAAATGTGAATATCATTTAAATCATTAAATTGTTTAAAGCAACTTCTAATATCACTTTAGTCTTTAAATTGTGTATGTAACACTTCTAAGAACTTGTTCCATTCAAACCCACACCGTGTCTGAACAATACAAGCAACGTTATTACCTGGAATTTTTTATCTGCGTAATCAATGTAATTAAAAACTGAACTTTGAACTTCACAACTTAAACAATACCAATCAGTATGTGAGTTATCAATAGCCAGCCAAAAAATTAAAAATCTTTATTGGCCAGGTATGTTGCTGTATAATCAAACTTTTCTTTATTTATTTATGGCTTTCACACAATGAAAAGCTCTTGTTATTTTATTTGATGAGTCATATTAAACTATCGAATATCAGGCCTTTAACCGAACTTAGTATTTCACTTCACACACACTTATACTTCATCAGTGGTAACTGACCCACTTTTAAATCCATGGAAGCCAAGAGGAAGACAACCCAGGACGTTAAAAAATCAATTTCTTCAAAATGCTGTTCATCTTCAACTTGTTTCATCCATCGCGTTACTTCCCCAATTCTTCAACCATAAGACTTCGGACAACTTAAACTTTAACCAACTTAATCCAATTTATTATCAAATTATCACTGCAACATATTCAAATGGTGTTTTAATATATTACGTTATGAAGCAATGGATAATGATGTATTAAGCTAAAGACATCATGCACACGGTATTTGCAGCTATATCAAAGGGTACAAATGGATAATTCACTGGCAGTATGTGAAACCCGCAGAACTGAATTCCTACCTCTAATGACGCTCGATCTTGACGAGCCATCGGAAACATCACAACTGTACGTGTGCATTGAAACTCTTCAGTTTATGCCAGCACGGTTATTAGCGAATCACGGGATCCCAAAACTGTGAAATTAGTTGGGATTTCAATATAGTAAATGTCACAAATGTTTTAGGTCTCGAAATAATGACGTGCAGTGCAGACACTTATTATAATGGGAGCTGTAAGTGCAGCCAGAATCAGGTTAGTAGCATTACCGTAACCCATAATGATGTGTATTTGTGTCACGAAAATTAACACCAAATTTGTGCGAATATCACTTGAATCTTTGAATTGTTTAAAGAAAACTTCTAATTTCACTTAAGTCTTTGAATTGGTTAAGAAACACTTCCAAGAACTTGTTCCATTCAAACTCAAAACGTGTCTGAACAATACAAGCAACGTTATTACCTGGAGTTTTTTATCGGAGTAATCAATACAATTAAAAACTGAACTTTGAACATCACAACTTAAACAATAGCAATCAATATGTGAGACATCAATAGACAGCAAAAAATTTAAAATATTTCTTGGCCAGGTATGCTGCTGTATAATCAAATTTTTATTTATTTATGTATGCCTTTTACACAATAAAAAGCTATTGTTACTTTATTTGATGAGTCATAGTAAACTATCGAAAAACAGGCAATTAACCGAACTTAATATTTCACACACTTATACTTCATCACTGGTAACTGCACCCCTTTTACCTGGAAGCTAAAAGGCAGACAACCCAGGACGATAAAAAAAAATCATTTAAGAAACACTTCTAAGAACTTGTACCATTCAAACTCACGACGTGTCTGAACAATACAAGCTACATATTACCTGGAATTTTTATCGGCGTAATCAATGTAATTAAAAACTGAACTTCGGACATCACATCTTAAACAATAGCAATCAATATGTGAGTAATCAATTGCCAGCCAAAAAATTTAAAATCTTTATTGGCCAGGTATGTTATTGCTGTATAATCAAACTTTTCTTTATTTATTGATGGCTTCCACACAATGAAAAGCTTTTGTTATTTTATTTGATGAGTCATATTAAACTATCGAAAAACATGCCATTAACCGAACTTAGTCTTTCACACACATTTATACTTCATCACTGGTAACTGCACCCTTTTTATATCACTGGAAGCCAAGAGGCAGACAACCTAGGACGGCAAAAAAATGAATTTCTCCAAAATGCTATTCATCTTCAACTTGTTTCATCCATCGCGTTAATTCTCCATAAAAGATAAATACATTTTTAACTATTATTTTATTGTACACAATTCATTACAAAATTTTCATATAGGTAAAAAACATTTGTAAGTGAGCAAATGCAGATATTATTTAAGTGATTGAAACAAGAAGGTTTCGATGGTTGTATAGTTGGTTGGTCATCGAGTTCTAGAACTGGTGTGGCAGAATAGTTTCTAATGTAGGAAGCCTTTTCTTTTCCTTTTAGATACACATAATTAACGTTTCTTGTGAGAGCGCTGACAATTTCACCAAAATTGTGAACTGGAGTGAAACCTGTTTTCCAATCGATGCAGTGATGATAATTCATAAGCCATCTAACTTGTCTTGATAAGTCCGGTGGAAGGGAATCCATA